>MU226986.1:2729490-2762321 GCA_018584345.1 Thuja plicata
TTCTCTCTCTCTCTCTCTCTCTCTCTCTCTCTCTCTCTCTCTCTCTCTCTCTCTCTCTCTCTCTCTCTCTCTCTCTCTCTCTCTCTCTCTCTAACCCTAAACTCTAATCCCTAAACCATAAATCTACTATCTTTCTTAATCCCTAAGCCCTTTCCCTTCCCTAGACCCTATATTGGTCCCTAAGCGCTAAGCCCTTGGCATGGAGTGTGAGAGGGGATAAGAGAGAGGGGGAAAGATAGAGGGAGATAAGGGGAGAGAACAATATTGATAGAGGGGAAAAGAGACATGGGGAAGAGGGATGGATTGATAGAGGGAAGAAGAGAGAGGGGGAAGATAGAGAGATAGGGAGAGGGAGGAGATTGGGTAGAGAGGGAGAGAAGGGTAGAGAAGGAGAGACAAAGAGAATAGAGGATAGTTGTAAGCCCTAAACCCAAAAATCTAAGCCCTAACTGGGCTATGATACTCCCTAAACCCTAAATCATAAGCCCTAAGATCTAAACTCTAAAACCTAAGAACTAAACTCTAAACCCTACACCATAAACCCCATAGGACCTAAACCATAAATACTAAGCCAAAAGCACTAAACTCTAAACCATGCGCCTAGACCCTATTGTAGACCCTAAACCCTAAATCCTAAGCCCTAAACTCTAAACCCTACACAGTATATAACAATGTGAGTGCAAGCTATTGATAAGTCAAAAATGGGAAATGGAAAAGAAATATACTACATGGAAAAGTGCTAAGACAAATGCATTAATATTTAGATTTTAAGGAAAAGTTCAAATATTTTGAGCTCATCTTTTTATTTAATCCTAAAATTTCATGCAATTACTTTGAATGTGGGAGCGTCGAATTTTTAAAATACTTAGACAATAAAATGTTTAGTGTTATCCTAAGACTTTCCTTAGCTTCAAACGTTGATGAAAGAATTATCTAAACTTGATTTAATAATATCAAAATGATTCATAGAAGAAATTCTTAGAAATCTTAAAAAGTATTTATTTCTTATTGTAACTTCAATACTTTACATTTTTTTATTTTGTGCATAAATTATGCTTAACTTTTACTATGTATATATGTATATGGAAAAACACAAATAAATTTTAAATAATATATCATTTACCGCATCTTAAAAATTTATCACATTTTAGAATTTATTGCTATAGCTTTTTATTTTAATTTCTCATTTTTATCAAATTAGACAATATGAGAAATTCATTTAAATATTTTTAGAAAGAAGTAAAAATTAACAAATAAATATTTATAAAATAATTTTACAAAATACCTATTATATTTTACCATGGGTCATTTACATGCGTATAAGGTTTGATGAAGATATAGTAAGTTTTAATCAAATTTAGGTAAAATGGAATGATGTTAAAACTAGATAGGTCCTTAAAAATGTTGTTTTAAATTACTTATGCCTACTTTTTAATATTTTCATTGTTAATTATCAGTGTTGTTTGGTCCACTATGCTTTTGTACTCATCCAATCAAGATCAATTTTAGAAAATATATTTAAAATTGACTGTAGTCTTGTTTTAGCTTTGGAGAATCAAAATATATTAATGAGGTTTTCAATGTTGTAAAAATTGTTTAGATTGAGATTAACAAGGTTATTTTCAACTTGTTGACTTATTATTTATATGTTTTATCAAACAAAAAAATCATTTATACCAAATCTCTCTATGTGAGAATTTTCTTTTAAGAAGTTATGGACCCAAACTTGGCAATTTGTAAGTCCAAGGTAAGGCAGGTTTAGCTGCTAGTTTGGGTTGTGGGGATACCCCTAGCGTAACGAAAAAAAAGTTTTAAAAAAAATTAGAGAATAAAAATAAGATATTGAGATATGCCTAGATATAAGAATTTGTATTTTCTATCGCATTTATTAAACCATTTAATCCTAGTTATGTCTCAGGTTGGCTATTTTTTCAATTATTTGTCATTCTAAATAATTTCCTTATGTTGTGTTCTTGAGATAGATCAACAACATTATCATTATACTTATGCCATATAACTACATTTGCATAAATACAATGACTACTATTCTGAAGTTATTTGCATTCTACACAATATTTAATGCTTAATTTTAAAAAAAAAAAAATCTGAGCTACATATCAAAATTTATGAATTATTATAATTTTATTTCTCCTAATAAACGAAAGGTTGATCTTTTGACAACATTTTTAGGAACAAACATTTCATTTAACTTTCTGCACAAAGTGAGAGGCTTTGCAACTCCTACCTAAGAATTTCAAATTTTAAACTCTACACATGGTCATTAACACTAGGGAGGGCTCTGCCCCCCTTCAACCTGACCCTCCTCTTAACACTGGAGAAACATTGTCCAAGTTCCCTGTTATAGACTTTGTATCTTTACATGGAGATTCTGTTGAATTTTTGGGAGCCCCAAACAGACATTCTAAGGATTCTCTGAGCAATCATGAGGGTGAGAAAGACAAAGGCCCGAGCACCCAAAAAAGAAACAAGAAATGTGCACTGGTCAATGGGACCCACAAAAAAGAAGCCTACAATATTATGCTAGAATATGTTATAACAGAGGAAGGAACAAAATTATGACTATCCAATGCAGTTATGGATAGGATTGTTTCCTCCATGAGTAATGCCATGGTGGGTAAGTTCTTCTCATGAAACATGGGTCAACGAGTTTGGCTCAAAAGCTACACAGTTGAATCCTAACAGCAATATCACAATTTGAATTGCTATGGAAAAATATCTCCTACAAGTATCAAGTTCTTCTCCTTCATACCAATAATAGACAGGGTTAGAAGATGGGTAGCTTCTAGGTGGAAGCTGATAGGTAGTGTCTTTACCAATGCTATACTTAGAAGCCTATTCTTGTTTAAATTCATGGTAGAAGAGGACGTGATAAATATTTTTCCTGGATCATGGGTGTATGGGAAGCATTATATTGCGTTGTGTAGATGGAAGTCATATTTTGACCCAATGAGTGACCTCAAAAGAACAACTTTGGTTTGGGTCTATATGCCTGGTCTTTCACTTTAATTATGGGATGAGAAAATCTTCAGATGGATGGGTAACACCTTTGGGAATTATGTAACTTCCAATGTTGTACAACTCAAGTGGGTTTAAAGTTGGTATTCGCTCGTGTTTATGTGTTACTGTTGTAATTAATAAGACTCTCCCTAACTTCATTACTCTGTAATCTAAATGGGGAAAATAGACTCAAGCTCTGGTATATAAAAATGCACTTATTTATTGCTAAAGGTGTTCTAGAGTAGGCCATGTGATAGTTGATTGCAAGGCTTCTGTGTCCAAGGAGCCTAAGTTGAAAAATAAAACATCCTCCCCTCTACGCACTGAGGAGACCCGACAAGAGTTTGGTGATACCTTGGGGGTTGAGGATTATCCCTTTATGTGAACCTTTTAAAATCACCCAGTAGCTCCCTTGTGCAAGAGCCTCCAAGGACTAGTGCTTTCAAAGAAGGATAAATTATCCCAACTCCTAAGGTGGGCTAGTGTCAGCCTAATGTGATTGATAAAACCCCTCTCCCCATATGGAGATTGAAGAGAAGGAAACCCAAATGGGTGAAGATCAAGTTGAAATAGACCCATTGCAGAGCTCAACTGATGGTTTGGATTCTGAAGCAAGTCATACCATGGATAATGTGACTATTAAAACTTTGATAGATTTGGAAGTGCCTAGTGTTTCCTTAGAGGATAGAAGAGAATCACACTCCCAAGTGCTTGTTGTATAGGATGGAGTTCATATCCAGAAGGAGGCTCGAATAAAGGTGTTATTGCATCCTCTGTTCTAAGCTCAGTAGTAAAGAAAATCTCATTTGATCATGATGTTGATGGTGTTATAACTAAGAATGTTATTGTCACCCTGAAAACCAAAAAATCATATTCTTCACACAGAGCTTCAACTAGTGCAAGGAACATAGAGGAAGAGAAATGGTTAACACAAAAAAGAAGACCTAAGTTAGGACGGCCGTTAGTAAGATTAACAAGGCAAATGGAATTTGCTAGGTAAATTGCCAATGGTAGGCAATTGACCTTGGATGCCAATTCAAAAAGTGAGAAATGAAGTTCCTTTCATTGAACATGAGAGGACTAAACAATCCTCAAAAGTAATATGCTTTAAAGAATTGTATCATAGAGTTAAAAATTGATATTATTCTACTCTAAGAAGTGAAAATGACTACACATACCTTCTCGATGATTACTGGCAAAATTTGGCTTGGTGTTTCTTATTATATCAGTGAAGCTACGAGAGCATCAGAGGGTGTAGTAATGATGTGGAACCCTAATAAAATCAAAGGTGGTGTCTTTGTGTTCTCCCATAACTTCCTTGGTGTGACCTTCACTCTGGGCAATTGTGTTTGACATATTTCAAATCATCCAGGATAAAAGAGGAAATCGTATCCCAAAAAACACCCTTGTTTTTGTTGGTTTAATATCAAAAAAAAATTTAAGATGTAATACTTGAAGAGAATTGACATGATTCTTAGTTGTATAAAAAGAACTAAATCAATACATATGGAACAAATTACTAATACATGAAGTAGCAACAAATATAACAAATAGAAATTTCTAATTAAACTTGATAGGTACAAACCATACCTACTTCTTACATAATACTACTAACTTTACAACATGATCGCATAATGCATGACAGTAAAATATAATTACCAGTCTACTAAGTGCATACATAAAAGTAAACAAGGTGCAAGATTAAGATTTTATGTAAACATTGATATAATACCTATGTAAGCATTGATGCAATATTTATAATAATAATATTTGAATGATTTTTTTATAATAGATAATTGTCAATTTTAAAACATATTCCTTTGACTTCAAATCTATTAAGAAAAATATCAAACATTTCATAAGATACTTGTTTATCTTTATCTGGAAAATTATTTAATCATCACTTCCTCCATATACCCATTCAACACTTCCTCCAAATACCCCTTCAAGGCATGAGAAGGCACTTGTGGCAATCAGAGAAGCACCTCTTGAGAAGGGTATATATTGATGATTTGTATGAGATAAAAGAAAGGGACCATTTTCATGTCTCCTACACCCAAAACAAATCAAGGTCCCCTCCACTCGGTCATAAACCACATAAACCCACTATTGCATTTGCACCACAATTAAGTGCCTACAACTATTTCATTTTCCCAAGCATATAAAATCAACGTCTCCACCATTAGTAAGTCAAGAATGATGTGGGCCAAGCATTGTAATGAAGGTAATGAAAAAGTTCAAATGATGTGTGTTCCCTTGGCTGCCTCTTTTATCAAGACAAAATAAAGTGTTGGAAGGAGTCAATTCCATTACGAACATGGCAGCAGGCGAGACACGTGAAATTAATTTGTCCTTCTCAATCATTAGGGTATCCTTTCCAATGTGGATAGACCAACTAACTCAAATGTAGTTCGCTACAGTCGTGTTATACGAAAATATTCCATTTTAATTTTCAAGGTTATTGAGGAGCTGAGAACTACTTTATTAATAATTATGTGGTTTCAAAGGTTAAAGGTACTTATAATTTGAATGGCTTATTGTGATACTTGACTAAAATGTAATAGAGTGTTAATAAAGATGCAAATATGTATAGTGTGATTTTTATAATATTGTTGTTAGTTTATAAATTGTATTCATTTTTTTCTTTGGGAGTCTTGGGATTCATTTATACTAAATTAATATACTTTAATTAAAATGTAGTTCACTAAAGTGATGTTGTAGAAAATATTCTATTTCAGATTTGAGAGATAATGTAGTTCGTTAAAATGATGTTGTAGAAAATATTCTATTTCAGATTTGAAGGATAATGTAGTTCACTAAAATGATGTTGTAGAAAATAATCTATTTTAGATTTGAGGGTCGTGTTATCGTTATATGGTTTTAATGTTTTAATTATTTTTTAGAATTTGAATAGTTTGTATTGCGATGTTTAATTCTAATATAGTGGAGTTTTAGTCAATATGGACATATGTATAATGTCATTTTTAAAAAAAATGGTAATAGTATATAAAAAAAAATTAGTGTTGGGATCTATGTACTCAATATGATTTTCTTTTTGGTAATTGTTTGTGTGTTGTTTTATCAAGAGATTAGTTTATTGTTTGCGATGTTTAATTTTAATGCAATGTTGTTGGGTGATGGAAACATCTTATAATATTCTGGAAACATCTTGTAATGTCCTTATAATGTCATTTTCCATAGCAATAGTGTTATGTGTATAAATTGACCTCATCTTATTTGGGGTGTCAAATTCTCTACGTTCACCAAGTTTTTTGCTTTTTATCATTTCTTCCTAAGTTATTCAATTTTATCAATAGATCAATAAGTACTTGACATGGTAATTTAAAGTTTTTTAAACTATATATATTATTGTTTATAGTTAAGAAATTTAACCGTCGACATTTACTAGTATCAAGCATTTAAATATTTTAATTATTTGTAATTAACTTTTCCATGAGAGTTGTGTTACATATATTTAATAAATTTTATTATTGATAAGAAAATTTAATCTTTAAATTTTAGATGAAAACATGTTTAATTTTAAAATCTCACCTAAAATAGTATACGTATTTATAATGAACTCATTTTAAAATTATAAAATTTTCAACAAATCATTTTAAAAATATATCATATTTATCAATTATTTTCTATTATAATTGTTATCAATATTTAATTAAGTTGAATACAACTAAATTATTAATTTGTATTAAATATTTTATACCTATTAAAATAATAAAATAAAAATTATTTATTATTAATAATCTTATCCAATATAATTCTAGTTTTCTTCTTAGTTTCTATTTTTAAGGTAAAAATGGCAAGTGCCACTAAACTCAATTTTTTTTTATTAATTATAAGAAATTTTACAAGTTTGGCTCAAGCGGGAAAGAGCTAGGGAGAAAACCTCCAGTTGTAGCACGTAAGATCAAAAGTTATAAGCCTAATATAATCGTCGCGACCATTATATAACCCCCTGTAAAAATACCACCCTAGCCCACCAAACCCAATGGACACTGAAAAGGACCCACCCAACCCATACCCACAGAGAACCATCCATAGACAAAACCCCACATCCCAAAAACCCCCAAGCATACCCCATCTTGGATACATACCGAAATCCCCCACCCCTTTCCCCCCAAAATCCAAAAGAAAAGTGAATATGTCAAGAAGATGAAGAAGAACTATAACTGATTGAATGTTTGAAGATGGTAAGTTGATTATCACCAAGACACAGAAAGTTAAATGCAAGACATTAAATCAGTTAATGTATTTTATTGTCATTAATGTCAACTTGGTATAATCTGTATGGTCATGTACATACTACTAAAGACTTCAAAGAACCAATGAATCAAAGGCTATGTTATCAGTAATGCATAAAATTTAAGTATTCACAAAGTGACTCTATACACCGACGAAGTGCACACCGACGGAAAGAGCAAACCAACAAGAGAAAAGTCACAGTGTTACCCGACGAGCAAAAGCACGGCATTACCGATGAGCAAAGTCACAGTGTTACCCGATGAGCAAAGCACGGTGTAACCCGACGGATAGATTTGCAGTGTTGCCCGAAGGATAGACAACAGGATGGAGATCCCGAAGACAACTAAAGTCTCACCGATGGAATAGTCAGTTGTCACCGACGACTAACTGAATTATTGATCGATAGAATAAAGAGTTCAGAAATGGCAAAAATCTTAGCTGTCAAGAGCTAAATATACACTTAACTGTTACTTATCATTGTTTTAATCGACAAGATAAAGCCATAGATAAGTAAAGGATTTAAATTTGCTTAGTCCAGTTGGCAAGAAGATCTCTACGAGATAAAACATGAGTTTTTCTTTAAATCTAATTGGCGAGAATTATGGATCATGCCAAGATCAAGAAAGCCAAGAAACGGTAAAATCATGTCTATATAAAAGATAAGCTTATTCAATGTGAATAAGGGGAGTGACAAGAGAATAGATGTTGAAGAGATTCTGAAGGAGAGGAAAGTCTTCATTCAGACCTGATCAATCAAGCTAAGGAAAGAGCTAAATTTGGCAGACACCAACGAACAGTGATACAACATCATAGAGAAGAACAATGTGGAGCAAAGGTATTGAATTGATAACATTGATCATAAAGTTAATGCACTTATAATAGATCTAAAAATCTGTAATTCAAGTTGTATATGTGAAAAGATCAATTTACTATTTCAGTTTAACCATTGAAGCATCAAGTCAATTAATCGAGCAGGACTTAAAAGTCTTTTTCAATTGAGATACATCCCAAGGAGTATCAAAAATTTTGATCATTCAAAGTAGCATTGGATATGTCTGATACCTATTGATAGGCCAAGTGAGTGTTTGATCAAGGATGGTAGCATTATATGCCAGATACTAAGTGACAAACTATTCATTTGAATCCTCTAACAAGGTCACACCTAATAGTGTGTTTGTAACCTTTAATAGGGTTGGCTCTTCACTAAGCTCACTTCAAAAGAGTGAAAATTTGGGTTACCGGTCCCAGTGGTTTTTCCCTTAACAGGGTTTTCACGTTAAAAATCCATGTGCTAATGTGTCTATGAGTCATTACTTTATTATTTTTCATTTCACATAAGTAAATCTGGATTGATTGGTATACACTAGTTATTTAGTGTATTTCGGTAAATAGAAAGACTGCTTATCGGTAAACATACAATAGAAATTTTACAAAGCATTCCGACAAGTAGTAATTTGATATAAGTATTTCAAGGCAATTATCTTGTAGGACTGAATATAACTAGAGGCTTATAAATGTGGTAATAAGTTTTTGGGTTGATTTAAGGATTAATTTTTGAGGCCATTGATTCACACCCCCCCCCCCCCTTNCCCCCCCCCCCCCCCTTCTCAATTATTACTAACAGATGATGTGGATGCTCCATCCTGATGAAGAGTCCTGCTCGTAGAAGCTTGATCCTGTCGTAACGCTGAACACCCACCTACAAAGGTAGTAACTCCATATGACGAGCCAAAAATAATATGTTCATCAAGCGATACCAAGCTCAAAGTATCCTCTAAAGTGGCGTCCTCCTCCATGGGCGGAAAATAGTCTTCCTAATAAGGCTCCATGACTACTTGGAGTGGGAGCACTGGCAGAATATCATCACCAATACAATTCTCTAAAAGCAGTTGAAGGGTATGAATCACAAGAAAAAAATCCAATGTCGACTTTGAAATCAGAGGATCCATCACGTTCATCCTCTAAGAATATTCCTATGTGATAATGTTCAACCCTCCATCCTACAATGTAAACTTTACAACTGCAAAAACATCCTTACCCTGCTCCTACACTCACATTGGCATCGCGGAAGGACCATGCAATACTCCATGGCCCCAGCAAAGGAAGGAGAAAATGACACCAGACAAAGATCGATGCCACAATTAACCATTCAAATTTACTAATCCAATTTAAACAACAATGATCACAGATAATATACCAAAAATAGGAGAACTGAAACCATAATACTATTATATAATGACGATTAAAGACAGAGCATTTTGGTTGGCTACTATAAATGCCAAATTGAATTGAGAAATCACCATAAAAATGAATATTAATCAATGCCATATGAAAATATTTACAAAAGCCTTGTGTCAATACTATGAAAAATGCAAATCCAATAAGAGGCATTCCAAATGCACAAGTGGGGGCGGGCTAATGAGAGAAGCCAAAGTAGAAAGGACATGGGAATTTGAAACATACCACTCAATAATACCAGCAATACGTCAGGACTAGATTTAGAGATTAATCAATTGTGAAGACATAACTAGCAGTAAAGAGGCATACTCAGTCAGACATCTTACACATGAGTGATCATGAACACCATCAATCTCAACAAATCACCAATCTTAAATAGAAAAAATATCATACCACATACAAGCTACATATAAACCAAAATAAGAGTGAGAAAGAGTAAAAAAGGATTTCAGCTGCATCTCACCATTTCCAATCCCATACAGAAAAAGGAAGCCCACCTGACTCCATCCCATTCAGTGAATAGGGAGATATTCCCTCCTAATCCCCCAAAGCGAATCAAACCAGGTGTCAACCAAGTCCAGCATGACATCCAAAATGAGAAGAAGAAGACTACCATATGAAAACCAAAGAAGGAATTCATTCCCTATCCATCATCAATGAACAACCCCGAGTGAGGGAAAAACATCCCATGCCATCAAATGAATTGAGTCATTAAGGGTATACCCCTAATCCACACCACACAATGACATGGAATAGAGAGCACACTATGGACTGCTTCACCACTAACATCAAAAGATGATTCAAAGGAGGTGTGAAAAGACAGTATGATCAATCTCTTGTAGAGTAAAATCATCATCAATAGTCTTATTTGCGAGAAAATCTGGAATAGTATTGCCCTCTCTATAACAATGTTGGCTGGTGAATTCAAACAATGTTAGCAGTTGTATTAACACCTTTTGAAGATGGAATTGAAGATGCCAAGAAAGATATTTTTTGGAAGAGACGGCTTGGAATACTACTATGGAATCCCCTTTAATAATAAGGTGAGTAATTTCCAAAGATAAGGCAACATATATCCCATGGCTCAATGCTACAAATTCTACTGCATTATTTGTGTTGGGAGGAAGGTTTTTACATGTAGCCTTGAGAAGGTCCCTAGCTAAATCCCTTATTAGGATCCCAACCCCCAAACCCCCAGGATTACCCCTTGATGCCCCATCAAAGTTGAGTTTTTAGAAACTAGTAGGGGGAAGAGACCAGGATACAGAGCTATGAAGTAGTCTCTTATCATTAATGGAAATACACCCATTAGATGGTAAAGGGATTAGGAGGGGCCAAGAGGATTCAATGAGCCTATCCCAATTTGTGAAATAAGATAAATTTGAAACATTCTTAAAAAAATGGTAATAGTTAATTAACTTTTTTTTAGTGCTAGTATCTATGTACTCAATATGATTTTCTTTTTGGTAAGTTTGTTTGTGTGTTATTTTATCAATATATGAGTTTAATTTTAATGTAATGTTGTTAGGTGATGGAAACGTCTTATAATGTCCTAGAAACATATTATAATATTCTTATAATGTCATTTTCCATAGCAATGATGTTATGTGTATAAATTGACCTCATCTTATTTGGGATGCCAAATTCTCTACGTTCACCAAGATTTTTATTTTCATCATTTATTCCTAAGTTATTCAATTTTATCAATATATCAATAATTACTTGACATGGTAATTTAAAGTTTTTTAAACTATATATATTATGGTTTATAGGTAAGAAATTTAAACGTCAACATTTAATAGTATCAAACATTTAAATATTCTAATTATTTTAATTTAAGAATTGTGTTACATATCTCTAATGAATTTTATTTTATTTCACAAAATAATACTCGGTTCCTAGAAATTTAGTACTTGAAGATGTAATGTGTGTGTAACAATTTAAGTCTTAATTGCACAAATTTATTATAATTTTTTTTCTTGTTTAATTCTCTAATACTTGTCTTCATTTTAACATCTTGATTACAAGTTATTTATTACTAAAAATTTTGGAAGTCAATTATTGATAAGAAAATTTAATCTTTAAATTTTAGAAGAAAATATGTTTAATTTTAAAAACTCGCCTAAAATAGTATACTTCTTTATAATGAATTCATTTTAAAATTATAATATTTTCAACAAATCATTTAAAAAATATATCATATTTATCAATTATTTTTCTATTATAATTGTTATTAATATTTAATTAATTTGAATATAACTAAATTATTAATTTGTATTAAGTATTTTATACCTATTAAAATAATAAAATATAAATAATTTATTATGAATAATCGTATCCAATATAATTCTTGTTTTCTTCTTAGTTTTACTATAGATAAATAACCATTTATTCTTATTAAGATGGGATTTTATACATCAGTATTCATGGGTTAATGAAGATTGAATACAATGTATAGTTGAATTCAAATAAATTATTAAAAATAATTATCGTCATAAATGATCTAAGGAGATTTACTATAAATTATTTATAGAATTTGTTAAAGGCTCTATAAATAGGATACAAAGCTAAATATACTTGATTATGATGCAAAATATATATTTTAAGAGTACTTGTTCCATCCTTGTACCATTCCTCCAATACTCACATAATGGAGTAAGAGAGAGTCCCCAATGCTATTAAAGGACCAAATGAGGTGGAATTAAATAATTAGAGACATCCATAGTAAATTCATCATCAATTAGAGGAACAAAAATAATGTACCAACCATTGTACACAAATAGAGTAGATTAAAAAATATTTTAGCCATATTACGCAAGAGTATGGTTGAATCTTTCATGCTAGAGAGAACTACAAATATATGAAACATATAACAATAGGTGTTTCACCTATTTTGATCTCTAAATTTGGCGTAGTTATATTTTTTATTAATAAAGCAGCATAACAAGGGTGATGTCCCTTACAAAACAATAGCCAAAATTTTTTGCAACTAGGCCAACCAATACAGATAGAGTATTACATAAAAGATAAGAAGAATGACAAGAGACTAGACAAAGAAGAGAGGAAGTCCCCATAGGGTCAAACAATGGTAAGAGAGATAAAGAGGAAACAACAAACAAATGGACTTAAGCTTGATGTCCACTCCTTGCACTTATAAGAGTTTTGAACCACTCCTTTCTAAAGAAATTGAGGAGCTCCTAGTTATTACTCTCATCATTTTGAGAGTTCTAGTGCATCAAGAAGAAAGTAGTAGCCACACTATACATGACTATGCATCCAAACTTGGAAATATTCAACATTCCCATGTCAACCTCCTGGATCTTTGTGCCCAAATAATCCATCCTATTTTTTACTATCTTAACCTCCTCCAAAAGGGATAAGCATGCAATGTAGCCATTGAAGGGGAAAAATACATCACCCCTTTCGAGCTAAAGACCTTTATCCCTCTTGAGGTTGTCAGATACATGTGAAATAGAGTTTTTTCTATCAATTCCATTACATTCAACGTCTTCCGATATCACTTTTTCATTTATTTAACAACATTCACTTCCACAGTTATTGTATAACCTTTCTTTGTTTGATGGGTCCCGAGAACATTCAAGGTAGGACCCTTCCTCTTGTGTTCCTCTCTCTAGCTGGAAAAATATATAGTGAAAATACAAGTCGACACCAGAAATTCCTATGAATTCTTCTTTGCACCAAAATTTTCATTTTTATGCCCATGTAGTTTACTGGGGTCTGTCTTTAAAATACCCTTTCCTTTCTCATGCATGTTGAGATCTACCCCATGGGGTAAGGATAATGAGTTCCTATAACCCAAATGTGTCTAAAATGAGTCATTTTCCCACCCACTAACACTTCAAATTTCACCTTGTTAGCAACCCATCTTTTCCTCATGTACACATGTCGATATACATTTTCAGTGATCATTTTCTTAGCCTCTTCCTCCTTTGACATTACCTTACGTGTCTTTCATTATTCACACTTGTAACTCTACCAAAATTCTTATAGAATAGTTATTACAACCTTCATCATCTCACCTTGTTTAAAAAATTTGAGCAATATAGTGTAGTTTATTTTTTTCCTGGGTGAGATTTTATGTTGATTGACAGTGTCCTCAGCAAGTACCATGTACTTGTCACATGTGTTATTTTGCCTAACTTTTCTTGGTCTAGTTAACTAGATAACCATGCTTACCCACCAGATCACCAAATGATGAGAGGCCAAAGGTGAAATGACTGTCAAGCAATAGTACTCGTGGCAATAACCTGTAAATTTTCATCCCTATCAGTTGGATAATTCAACCTTTTTGTCAACCTTTCACCAACCAATAAGATAATTTTATTACAGCCCTCCATAATGGTCATATGAGTCCAATCCTAGTAGGAAATATACAAAGCAAGGTCCATAGGAATTAGTTTTTTTTATTTTCCCTCATCTCTGACCATATTTTTTATAAAAGTGTTCGATGAAAAACCTCTCTAGCCCCATGAGAAGTCCCTTTATATATACTATGATGTTTTTTTATGACTAAATTGATTTAATTTCACCTTTCACTACTTTAACAATATATTGAGAATCACCTTGAACTTCTAAAGATCTAGTTCCCATAGATAAGGCAAGGTTAATACCCCAAAGAAAAGCCACTCCTTTGCTTGGTTATTAGTGTTTCCCTTCAAATTCCCATAGTAAGAAAAAACCATCCCACCATCATGAGCTCTAATAATGCCTCCAGCAGAAGACCTATCACTCCGAACCACACCATCAAATTTAATTTGAACCATCAATGGGTTGGTAATTCCCATTTCTTTTCTTCTCCTTTTAAGGATCTTAGAATTGTCATAGGTTCCATAATCATTGGGAAGCCCCCAATTTCTTGCAACTTTATCTTCATAGGGGGTTGGGATAAGACTACACATTTTAAATTGGCAACCTTGAAATTTTCAAGGAGCAATTTGTAGATAGAATGAAAGATTCCATCCATTGAATTCTCTAAATCTTTGAAGATCTTATTGTTCCTTTCATTCCACAGGCTCCAAGACTTATGTGGGGGAATTATCTTCCAGAACTGTCTGATTTTTGGATTGAAAATTGGGCCCTTTCATTCCATGCACATCTATTGTATATTTTTGTTAGAAACCCAAGATATCTCAAGTTTATTATCATACTCCATAAATCTTGAGAAAAGTTGTAATGAATTAGGATATGAAAAATATAATCTTACTCTTGTTTGCAAAGAAAACATATATTGGGTAGTTGAAACCCCTTGTTTATCAATTTATTATGAGTGAGACTTTTATTATGCATGGTAGTCCACCAAAAGAGATTAATTTTTGGAATAACTTGAGAATTCCATACCTCCCTATCCCCTGAAGGATGTCTTTCCTTTTAAATCATCATAGTATAATGTGATTTAACAGTGAAACCATATGGGTTATGACTTAAGAAGAATTTATCTTCCCTAGGAAATAAAGGAATCCTAACCATTCTAATTTTTAGTTGTTGTTCTCTAGTAGAATTAAGACTAGGATAGGATTGGATAAAAAGAGCCATATTTTTCTAGATCTTCAATGGAGAGAGATATAATCAACAAATTTAGTTCTAACTTAATCACTATTCATCCTTCTTATATATCAAAAATTAAGAAAGGAAGACAAGGCCCTATCTCCAATCCAAATATCATCTCAAAAGCTGATAATTTTACCATCCCCAAGAAGCCATTTCAACCCTCGATTGGATGATGCTTCTCCCTTTATTGATAGTATCCCAAACTTTCGACCCTCTCAAGAAGGTCTGATTATGTATATTATCACAAAAAAATTTTGAACTCAAGTATTTAGCACACATAATATCAAGCTATTCATCCTTATGAAGAGTAAATTTCCATCTAGTCTTTGATGCAAGAGAATCTTGGGTTCTTTTCCAATCTTGCATCAACCAAAAATATTTATGTTTTCTGTTGTTCCTATTTTCCAGTCTCTATGTTTTCGGTGGTGTTCCTTTGAAATGGATTTTCTTTAGTTGTGTACCTCATAGCATGTTCTTCACATTTTGTTTGATCATTTCCTGAGTTCGCATCTTGATCTTTTTATTTTGGATGGATGTTTCTTTGATTTTGGCCAAGACCCATTTGTTCTTCACATTTCACCACCTGATGGAGTTTTCTGATCTCGCAAACCTTTTCCTTGGTTTTTGAACCTTCTTGGTGTATCATTTGATGTTCATGGGATTTTGGCCAACATTCCCTTGGGTGTAAACTTCATTTTGTGCCTTTCTGGGGGATTTCTTCTATATTTGGGTCCTGAAATATATTTCGTATAATATTTTTCTACCTTAGAGAATGTGATTGATCTTGGCCGACTTGTTTGCATTGCAAACATTTATAAATTGTTATAATTGATCCCTAGCTTGGTATCTCTTAGATGGATATCCTCTTGAAGGTTTGCATTGTAAAAATAATTGAGAATTCAATCTATAATCATGCATGTATGCCTAAAGAGTAATCTTGCATTTTTTTATCTAATTTGAAGTAATCTAATGAATCTTTGTTAATGCAAACCTATGATCTTGAATTCTCTCTATCCCTTGTTGTTATGCACGGTTGGACTATTATCATTGAGGATACTCCATCCATGACTACACCAAGTGGTATCATAGTGAGTTTATGATTCTATCGAGGTAGATCTTAGTTCCTAAGCTTGCGAAGTCCTAAATTGATTTATTGTGGGGTGGCAAAGTGATCATTTGACCCAAAATTGTAGAGGACTTGCGTGAAGATGGCTCGAAGAGAGAATTCTAGAGGTGGAAGGAGAGATGTAGATATATTTGTGATGGATATATAGAGGCAAATTGCATCTATATTAGAAGTTTTTGAAATTTCCTAGAGAAGAGGTTCACATATAGAAGATGTGACTGATGAAGAGGAAGAAACAAATGAAGTAGTTGAAGGAGGCGAAGAGAAACCTAAACTTGAACATGGAGATGATATGTTTATAAGATCCCTAACTAGGTTTAATGCAAGACCATGTTTCAATCCACCTAATTATGATGGCAAGTTGGATTCAGATGAATTTCTTGATTGGATCACAGAGATGAATAAATAGTTTAATTATGAGGGTTTTGATGATGATAAGAAGGTGAAGTATGCTTGTACAAAGTTGAGAGGACATGCATCTTTATGGTGGGAACATTTGCAAACAGATAGATAGAGAAGAGGCAAGGAAAAGATCAAATCATGGGATATGATGATGAACAAATTGAAGGCTAAGTTCTTACCTGCTGATTACTAAGTAAGTTTATTTAGGAAGTTTCAAAACCTAAAGAAAAAGGATCTTAGTGTGAAGGAGTATACTGAGGAATTTTATAGGTTGGATATCAGATCTACTCATACAGATGATGATTTTGCAAGGTTTCCAAGGTTTCTTAATGGTTTGAGGACATCTATTCAAGATGAGATCCGTTTAGTTAAGTTGTAGAGTGTAGAAGAATCTTATCAGTATGCCCTAAAATTTGAGGAGAAATTGAACAAAATACATGAACAAAGACAAAGATGAAGAGGTGGAAGATTTTAGAGAGGAAGAAAATTTTATGGTGGTGGAAGATCCTCTAAAAATTAGAATAGAGGAAAGGAAGAGTTCAAAAAAGAGAGTTCATACTGAAAGGATGACATAAATTTCCATAGAGGTAGTGAATCAAGTAGTTACATGAGAGATGACAGAAGAATATTTAGAAGACCTTGTTTCAAATATGGTTGAGGACACCAAGCCTTTGAGTTTATTCAAGGTAATTTAAATAAGATGATCGAGAATAAGGGTAGATTTTCTTATGTGGAGAAAGAGCCTACTGAATCTTTGAATCAACCTAAAGATGGAGAAGCCCTAATGGTGAGAAGGGACCTATGCCATTAAGAGATAGATGAAGAACCATTGTTGAGGAAAAGTTTGTTCAAGGAAAGATGCAAAGTTGAAGGAAAATTTTGCAAAGTAATCATTGATAGTGGTAGTTCAGATGATCTACCCTTTGAGGAGTTTGTGAAAAAGATGAAGTTGCAGAGATTGAAGCATCTGAAATTTTATCAAATAGAATGGATAAAGGATGATCAAAAGGTATTGGTAAGTGAACAATGTTTGGTGAAATTTAAGATAGGATCTTATCATCATGAAGTTCTTTGTGATATTATTCATATGGATGTGTGTCATATTTTATTGTGTATAGACGATGGTAGTATGATAGTCAAGCTTTGCATGGTGGAAGAAGGAATATGTATACTAGTGTTACAAATGGGATGAAACAAGTGTTGTTATCTCTTATAGAGATTCCTAAGAGAAAAATTTGTACCAGTGTTAGAGTTTGTTTGATTGAAGGAAGGAAATTCTTGGATGGTTTGAAAAGTGATAGTATGTATTATGCTTTGATCCCTAAGAAGTCAGATTTGGAATTAGAAGAGGAACATCCTAAGGAAATAAAAGAATTGTTGATAGAGTATGAAGATATAATCTCAATAATGTTCCTAATGGATTACTACCTATGAGGAGTATTATTCATTGCATGGATCTAATCCCTGGAGATAATTTTCCTAACAAAGATGCACGAGAGAATAAAGAGTTGAATAGACAAGTGCAAGAATTGTTAAGGAAAGGTTTGATTAGAGAGAGCTTGAGTCCATGTGGATTTACTACAATGTTAGCACCTAAAAAGAATAGAGAATGGAGAATGTGTAATGAATCTAGGGAAATCAACTAGATCATAGTGAAGTATAGGTTTCCTTTATCATGGATGGATGATATAATGGGTTGCTTGAGTGGAGAAAAGCATTTTACAAAGATATATTTGAAGAGTGGATATAATCATATTATAATGAGAGAAGGAGATGAGTGGAATATTGCATTCAAGACAAATAAAGGGTTGTAAGAGTGGTTAGTAATTCATTTTGGAATAACTAATGCACCTGGTAATTTCCAGAGGTTGATGAATGAGGTATTGAATAAATTCTTGGCTAAGTTTGTGATTTTAAATCTAGATGAAATTCTAATTTTCAGTAAAGAAAAGAAGAATCATTTGATGCATCTAAGACAAGTGTTCCAGAGGTTAAGAGAGGAGAAGTTGTTGATGAATATCAAGAAGTGTTCTTTCATCAAAGTGGAGATAGTTTATTTGGGATTAGTGATTTTTAGCAGATGGATTGAAGATGGGTCCTGAGAAGGTTAAAGAAATCATTAAATAGCTTACACTTAAAAGTGTTGGAGAGGTAAGATAATTTTATGGATTGGCTAGTTTCTATCAAAAGTTTATTAGAAATTTCAATTCGGTTTGTAGTCTTATGACTAAGACAATGAGAGGTGATAGAAAGGATTTCAAGTGGACTCATGGAGCAACTAAGATTTTTTAAATGTTGAAACAAAAGGTGACTGAGAAACCTATTTTAACTTTACCAGTTTTTAATAAAGTATTTCAAGTGGACTGTGATGCAAGTGGGAGTGCAATTGGAGAAGAACTAACTCAAGAAGGTAGACCTATTTCTTATTTCAGTGAGAAGTTGAAAGATGAAAAGAGAAAGTATTTAATTTATGATTAGGAATTATATGTCATAATTCAAGCATTGAAGAAGTGGATACATTATATATTGCCTAAGGAGTTTGTGTTGTATACTGATCATGAAGGATTATAATATTTGAATAGTCAAGGTAAGTTGAATCAGATACATATAAGATGGGTTGAGTTCTTGGAGAGTTATACTTTTTTTTTGAAGCATAGGAGTGGTAAGTTAAATAAGTTTGTTGATTCTTTGAGTAGAATAAGGAATTTATAGACAGAGATGAGATTTGAGGTGTTGGGATTTGATGAGTTGAAGAACTTGTATGAGGAAGACCCTGATTTTGCAAAGCCTTGGAAAGATTGAAGAGGGCCTATTGTTGCAGACAGAAGAAAATGGTTGGATTATTTCATTTAGGAATGTATGTTATTAAGAGGAATTCAATTGTGTGTGTCTAGGAGTTTAATGAGGGACAATATGATTAAGTAAAAGCATTATGGAGGATTAGTTGGACACTTTAGCATTGACAAGACAAAGGATATGGTAAGTGAAAAATTTTTTTTGCCTCAGATTCATAAATATGTAAGGAAATTAGTTGAGATATGTGGAATTTTTTACGTTGCTAAGGGATGTAGTCAGAATACTAGATTGTATACACCTTTGAAAGTACCAAAGAGACCTTGGGAAAACATTAGCATGGATTTTGTACTTGGGTTACTGAAGACACAAAGAGGTAACAATTCCATATTTTTGGTACTGGATAGATTTTATAAGATGGTTAATTTCATACCTTATAAGAAGACTAAAAATGAAGTACACGTAGCTAACTTTTTTTCAAAGAAGTTGTTAGATAGCATGGGTTACCTAGAAGCATAGTTTTAGATAGAGATAGTAAGTTTTTTGGTTACTTTTGGAGGACGCTTTGGAAGAAGTCGAAGAGTGAATTGAATTTTAGTTCTACATTTCACCCATAGACAAATGGACAAGAAAATATAGTAAATAGGATTTTGGGGAACTTGTTAAGGTGTTTGGTTGGAGAAAATACTAGGAATTGGGATTTAGTCCTAGAACAAGAAGAGTTTGTATATAATAATTCAATAATAAGAGTACAGGGAAGACACCATTTGAAGTGGTTGATGGGATGAATCCTAAAGGAGTATTAGAGTTGAGGGATATCATTCATTAAGACAAGAGGATCACAGAAGCCAAAGAATTTTCAAAACACATGAATGGATTACACAAATAGGTAAACAACATTTGGAAGACATGAATCATAAATATAAAAGAGAAGATAGATGAAAAGAGGATACATAAGTAATTTCAAGTGGGAGATGAAGTGATTGTATATTTGAAGAAAGGTATATTTCCTATTGGAACATACAATAAGTTGAAGATGAGGAAGTTTGGACCTTGTAAGATCTTAATAAGATCTTATTCAGGGAATGCATATAAAGTTGAGTTTCCAGATGACATGGATATTTTTCCTATATTGAATGTTTCATACCTATATGAGTATCATGAGATAGATTTCATTGAAGACAATCAACCAAATGTGGAGCAACAATATCCTACAAAGTAGATGGAAGAAATAGAAGAGATCTTGGATAACATAATTGGTAGAAGCACCAAAGGTAAATAGTATAAATAATATCTTGTCAAATGGAAGGATGGACCAATTGAAGATTTTTCATGGATTTCTAAGGCTTAGGTTAATCATCTTCGTTTTCCTCTAGCCCCAAAAAAGTGAGAGGATCACTTTTCAATAACCCCAGTGTCTCATGCAGAAGCATCTTGGGTTCTTTGGCAATCTTGCATCAACCAAAAATATTTATGTTTTCAGTTGTTCTTGTGTGCAAGTATCTATATTTTCAGTGGTGTTCCTTTGAAATGGATTATCTTTAGTTGTGTACCTCATGGAATGGTCTTCACATCGTGTTTGGTTATCATCTAGGTTTGCACCTTGATTTGTTTCTTCTGGATGGAGACTTTTCAATTTTTCCTAGACCTATTTATTCTTCACATTTCATGGCCTAATGGAGTTTTCTGATCACCTGAACCTTTTCCTTAGTTTGTCAATCTTCTTGGCATATCATTTGATGTTCATGGGATTGTGGCCAATCTTCCATTGAGTGTCTACTTCATTTTGTTCCTTTTCTAGGGGAATTCTTTTGGATTTGGGTCCTGGCCTATATTTGGTATTAGTTTTTCCTACCTTGGAGAATATGATCAATCTTGCCCAAGTTGTTTGTGTTACAAATGTCTATAAATTTATGTAATTTATTCCTAGTTTGGTAGCTCTTAGATAGATAACCTCTTGAAAATTAGAATTGTAAAATTATTGAAAATTCAATATGTAATTAGGCATGTATGCCTGAAAAGTTAGCTTGCATGTTGTTGGCCAATTTGATGTAATCTCATGAATCTGTGTTAATGTGAACCTCTGATATTTCATTCTCTCTATCAATCTAAGTTATTGTTTATGTTGTGTGACTCTCATTGTACGTTTGGACTGTTCTCATTGACGATCCTCCACCCGTGACTACAATATTCTTTTCCATCATTGCTTTATTTGTAGGGGTAATCCTTCATAGACCAAGGTCACCATCCTTCTTAGGTCTACAAACTATGTTCCATCTTACCAATGATATTATTTTCTTTTCTTCAATTCTAGTTCATAAAAATGTTCTTTGGATTCTCTAAATCTTATCAAACCTAACACCTAGAATATTGAATACAGAGAGGAAGTATAGGGGAATTTCTTGCAAGGACAAGGCTAGCAGCTAAATTTTACCTGCCATACTTATAATTTGCACTTTCCAACCAGAAAACTTCCTTTGTAGTCTCTCTAGAATAGAGTTCTAGACGTTATGACAAATTTATTTAATAGTAAGGGGAGGTCCAAGGTATCAACCTGGGAGGGAAAATAACTAGAATCTAAGAATAGCCTAGATTTTATCCTATAATTCACTCTTGGTGTTGAAAAAATAAAGACTAAATTTCTCATAATTTATGTACTGGCCTAATTCTAAATCATGGTAATTTAGGAAAGTCCTTCAAACCTTTTCTTCAACCATCGAGGATTTACCAAATAGAATAGTGACGTTAATAAACTGTTATAGAACACTTGCAGGTAGTGTGGAAGTAGTTTGATTTCTTGGAGTTTACCTGAATTAACAAGGCACAAAATATTCCTCCTAAGAACCTCTGCAATAATAATGAAGAGGTAATGTGAGAGGGGTCACCTTGTCTTAATCTCTTATTAGCTCCAAATTGTTCTCTTGGGATTCAATTTACCAAGACATAAAATTTAACACCTTCTATAGAATCTTTTATAAAGTTAAAGTTGAACATTTTTGGTGCTTTTATGCCACTTTTTAAATCATTGAAGTTGAACAGTTTTGGTGTTGTTAATAATTTTATTTTAATTTTTAAACCAGATTTTCAATTGCTGAAAAATATAGAAAATCAGGGGTCTAGTTCCCACCAAAAAACTATATGTAAATAATTTTTTTCCCCTCTAATTTAAAAATATGTTATAGATGACATATATAGCCAGTGCAAGAAAAAAGAAAAAATAGTTTTTGATGTATATTTTCTCTGTTATAACAATTCAAAGTCCAACTTACCCGAAATCAGTAGTTTTCATCTCCCGCCATAGTTTCCCTATCAAATATATCCCAATCAAAATCCAAATTACATATTCTCAAAGAGGACCCTCTCCTCTAGTGAACCATATATTTTTTAATTTTTTTGATATGATTTACTATTTTTTTTTTTTTTTGAATAAGCGTCTTCTCGAATGTTAAAATACCTACTTGCACTATTTTGTAATTATAATATATTATACCTAATAAAAATAATATAGCAATTATATGAGCATATTCCCAACTCCAAGCTCTACAAAAGGGTATTTTAAGTTTATTCAGAATTTTTTTTTATGGAGAAATTAGTTGCCGAAGTCAGAAGTTTTGTAACTTTGAAAATTTTATTAATTTGGCTGCCACATAGGATGCCACCTAAGGTTTTCATCTGAAACAGGTTCGTCTGAAATCCCATGAGTACATATAAGCCAAATATTGTCTCTTCTACCATATTTGTCTTAAACATATTTATGGGGTTTCGGCCGAAACTATTTTGGTCGGAATTGTTTCAGCTAAAAACCCCCTTCCACAAGGATGCTACATGGTTTCCACATCGGCTTGGCCAAAAACTTTTCGATCAAATTTTTTTTGGCCAAATTGATTTGTTTTCTTAGCCTAAAGTGAGACATAGGTTTGTACTTTTACCCATGATCATGTCTTCTAGCTCCTTCCAAAAAATTTGTCTTCCCAATTAGGTGTTAGGGGTATAGATATTTACCATATTCCAAGTGTGGATACCAACATCTAAAGTGACTACCACAAAGTTGTGAGAATGATTTATCAAGTTCTCTTTGAATATACTAAGGTCCCACGTGATAGTAATTCCACCAAAAGAACCATTAGATTCCTTGATATAGAAAGAGGATTCTAACCAAAAATATCTATAACAATGCTAAAACTATGTTCGGAGATTATCACTTCCTGAAGTAAAAGAACCTCTCTTTTTCTCCAAAATATAACACCTCAAGGTGCACTATTTATAAGATTTGTTCAACCCTCAAATATTCCAAGAGATAATACTCATTACTAGCTTTTAGACATCACATCAAGGGTCGTCAACCTTTAATAGGTGATTCCCATGTTGCTTCCTTATATTTGGAGAACTTAACAGAGGGTCTTGAGGACCCATAATCCTTAACCCTTCTCCCCTTCTACCTCTTATTTTCATTTTTCTCCATCATCCTTTGTATGAGGAGGAGGAAAGGTTGGTTCCATTACCACATCCTCATAAGTTAGTCCCTTGTTTAATTCCTTATCCTCTCTATTCTCACTATCTTTAGGTAGATGTGTCTTATGTATGCTTTCTTCGGAGTCTTTTTCAGTTCCTTGTTCTCTAATTAGCACACCAATGTCATTAGTCACTGAGAGAACGGGATGTAGTCACTTGTTGACAGTACTATCCTAACCATATAAGGGATTTCCCAGGGATAAAAATTCTCCAAGAAACGTCATGCTTTCTCTCATCCGAACAAAAAATTTCATCACCATTGATTATATAGTGATTCCCTTTCTCGACAGGGGGACAAGTCTTCTTTAAGATTTCTTCTAAATATTGTTTAGTTCTTTGTTCTCTCATTGGTGTCCCAATGCCATTAGTCACTAGGAGGGAAGGATTCACATTGATGTTTGTATTTTCTTCCCTTGAGGAGGTTTCCTTTGTTAACAACTCCTCATAATTTTCTTTTGCCGCCCTCTTTTCCTTGAGGGGGTTTGTTTCACAATGGTTATCTTTGCCAATAAAAGTAGGCAGGTTTGGATTAATGTGATTTTTTTGTTTAACCACATAGGTGTTACAATCTGAGGTTGAATGGTTATTTTCAAATTGGGTTTCATCCATCATTGTAGTAGCTAGGTTCTAGTTATTAGGCTTATGTTGTTCGACCATAAGGGTCTTACAGTTTGTAATCAAATGTCTTGTCTTGGCACATTTTGGGGAGAAAGTTATTGAATTTTCGTAAAAAAGAGCCTTTGTTATATTTCCTACTTTTGATCGTAAAATAATGAAGTTTAGAAGATCTTTATGTATATCTACATTAACATAGAAGTGAAAAAAAGAAACTTGTTTTTGGTCTTCCTCATCTTGTCAAAGAGGAAATATTGTCTAAAGGTGTTCCCCATCCACTTTAAAAATTCCTCATCCTAGAACTCCAGAGGTAGGTGATGGAGAGAAACCCACACAGGTTCCATACTATTCAAATTTTCCTTCAGATTGAATCTTGGTTTCTATTTTCATTAAGAAAGAAAGTGTTTCCCAAACACGCATTGTGTTGAGAGGGTCTTTCTTAAACCCTCATCCAAAGAAAACTTGAAAAGGAATAGGCCACCATGTATTTCATTGGTAGTGATACGTCATTTCAAGTCCTAGGTAGAGGAAATCCACTTGTGAACTATCTCCTTTAATGGCCTAAAATAAATGAACTTCCCAACCAAAGCATTTTTCCATGAGGTCACAAGTCATTTGACCAAAGTGTGAGGAAGGGAGATTTCAAATCCCTCATCTATTTTTTTAAATTCAAGAGCAGTTGCCTCATTTAATGAGTGACAAACTATTTTGATCCTAGATGCAAGGCCCTTGGTGACCCTCCCCTCACTCGGAGGATCACCAAGGTGGGGTGACCCTACATGGTGATTAGCTATCATGAAAAAATTTGTAGAGACTTTCCTTGAAAAATAAATGGATGATAATCATTTTTATTTTATTAAACTCAATGTTAGTCAAGGTATCTATCTTCTATTCCATTATATAACATATATATATTTAAAAATATATGTTTCTAACTATGTTCACGTGTACCTTACAATCTTTATTGGTCATATATGTCAAATCTAATGAAGGATTTAAATAAAAACATATTATCTCAGTAATAATAATAATTATAATAATTCCCTAAAATTGAGCAATTCTCAACCTTACATCATCAATTATAAACCTAAATACTAAACTATAAATGAAAAACCTTAAAACCTAGCATTGATAATATTAACTAAAACTTAAACAATTAAATTTAATTCTTAAACACTTAATCCTGAAACCTAAGTTTTAAAAGAGAGATAGAGATAGGGTGAGAGTTTCACAGAGAGATAGGAGATATGTATATAAGGTGTAGGTGTAGGTGTAGGTGAAGGTGAAGGTGAAGGTGAAGGTGAACCAAGAGGTACTAATCTAACCATCCAAATCAAAAGTGGTATAAAAGGAGAAGGGTTCACCAAAAATGTAACATAAAGGAATGTGGTTAGGAGGAAAATAAGGGGTTCTAGAGTGTTTCCCTAATGCAACAACTAACCAATCCTTACTTACATTAGAAGGAATAAGACCCACAAGGCTCAAGTAAAACTTAAGCGCTAAGCGAGTACAATGATATTTCATTTGTAAATTAAGGTTTGATTAGGAGAATGTGATTAAATGATGCAAGATAGATGTCTATATAGGAGGAAAAGACAATTTTTGAAATGCACAGTGAATAAAAGTAGACAAATTAGTACACATGCCATAAATAGAAACCATATGATGAAAATGACTTGTAAAATCAATTTGAAGAAGATCTAGAGGGATTATGTCAACTGGGTTGACCTGTTCCTAGGACTAAGTGGAGCGGGTCAACATGTTCCCTGCACTTTTGATTATTTTTAGTTATAGATTGTCCACAAGGTCCTAAAATTCCCATATATGATTATGGTGCAAGTGCCACCTATTATTGCACATAGAAAAAAAAATATTGTTGAGAAGGGCATTTTCCTTAGTTAAACACCGATTGAAGAACCAACCTTGAAATAGAAATGAAATATGAATGAAAGGAAACTTTCTAAATGTAAAGTAGATATTAGATCTACAATGCAAATTCTTATAACTTCATAAATGGAATTTGAGGTTGTAATGTATATGAAGAGGCTTGTAATTTCTTCTACTTAATTGTTGGAACTTGAAATGTAGACAACAATAAAGGATTCCCTTCACAAATGAATAGATTTACAAATACTCCTCAAAGTCTTCAATATTATTATGCTAGTCTCTCTCTCTCTCTCTCTCTCTCTCTCTCTCTCTCTCTCTCATCTTAGTTTACAATTTTATGAGGACTTAAGTCACTTGGGGTCTTGATTTTTCTTTGTTTCATTGACCTGGATAAGATCGTTCTTATGCATTGATCAACTTTACTATGATAATGAGTTTTTTCTCATACTCCCGCTAAAGTGGGGGATAAATGTACCATCCTAAAAAGTGATGCAATCATGGAAGGATTTTCCCCAATGGAGATGGTCCAACCATGCAGAATGATTCAACACAAAGGAAATAACCAACTTAGAATAAAGATTTTTCCTTTTCGCTAAGTCTGGAAACAACTTGTACGCAACATTTTTCATCCTTTTATATATCTTTCGACCTTTTGTACTTAATGAAAATTTCTTTACTCCACCAAAATTTTCAAAAGGAAGGAGGTTTAGAAATGAAAATTGAGAGGCCGCCATCAACAAAAAAAATTTCATCTACATACAAAATTTGAGATTTTTAAGTGTTCAACTGAGTAATTAGAAACTGAGATTTACATAAGACTAAAAGTAAAATGTAGCTGAACCATGAGATTAGATTCACTGCAAATTCTCACTATGATTTGGAGATACTGACAAGAGCTTTGCCAACATTCTAATCCATTTTTTATCATGTATGGCCTCACTTGTAACTTTATCCAAAAAATTATTATCATCTTCAATGCTACAATGAATAATATCAGTAGAGAAAACCTCTATTATCATTTCAAGAAGAGAAATTTGTCCAGTCATGAGGTAAGAAAGATATAAAAAAAAAATTTAAAATGAAGAGATTAAATGATCCAGCACTTTTTCCCGTCTTCATCCTTTTGCAGCGATAACTATACCCATTTTCCCATCTTCTCACTAGACAGCTAGAGAAAGGGAAGCCTGGTTTTACATGCGTAATAAATTAGATCTTTTTTATCCCAATACTGGTCGTCATCTTTCTGGTTATACTTGGCATACTTGGTCTAATTTTAGAGTTGGCTCTAACAGGATTTTTAAAAGGCTTGATCGTGCCATGATTTTGGCGCATTCTTTTTTCAATTTTTCTGACAAAAATAAATTTCCTGTCACTCCGCTTATTTATGTGACTTTGTCAGATCATTTCCCCATTGCCTTTGGCATTGAATGGAAGATAGCTAAGGCATGACCCCCAATGATGCAATTTTACCTCAACACATCTTTGTTGAGTCATAAGCCTACTATGGTCATCATTCGCCAAATGTGGAATTTTGAACCAAGGCCACATCAGCCTATTGGCTGGATTAAGTAGTGGAATGATGCCATCACCCGCACTGCTAGATTTCTCCATATTTATGGAAAGAACCTTGCTCGATATTGCCAGAGATCCTATAAGGCTACCATTAAAGAGATATGTATAGCCTCTAAAGCTCTGATTCTTGATCCTTTCAACATGGATCTGCAAATCCAGCATGCTCAGCTTCGACACCAGAAACAAATTGCAGACAATTATTGCTAGAGGTGTGCAGATCAAGGCTAGGCTTCACTAGTTAAAGGTTGGAGATCGAGTCTCAAAATAGTTTTTCTTGGCTCTTAGATCTTTCCATACTACTAATGGGATAAAAAAATTAAAGAAGGTCATAATCTACTTACAGAACTCCCTGATATTCTGCAATATTTTGTCTGACACTATGAGCAGGTGTTCACTGCATAGGGAAATTCTTTGGCAAGAGACCAAGCACTTGTAGATTGTATGGTTGTTGTTTCTCACCATCTTTTAGCCAACCAACACTCTTTTTGTGATCATCTTCTTATGACTGATGATCTTAAAGAAGTTGTTTATTCTATGGAAGATGATAAGGTCCCTGGGTGTGATGGCTTCTCTTGCGAGTTCTATAAGGCTCTTTGGGACGAAATCATCCCAGACCTTTACAGAGTGTATTTGGAATCTTTCACTCCCTCTCCTTAGAGGATATTATCAATAAGGGAAACATTAAGTTCAAACCTAAGGTAGGAGATCTAGAGGATATTAACAACTAGAGGACAATCACTTTTCTTAATGTCTCTTACAATATCATAGCCAAAGCTCTTACTTTAAAAATTCATCACATCCTGCCTTTGATTGTTCGACCAGAACAAACTGGATTCATCAATTCTAGGTTTATTCTTGACAACATCATTATTTTCTAGGAAGGCATGGAATGGGCTTGGAGGTTGAACCAAAAATCCCTCTTCATCAAAATTTATTTTTCTAAACCCTTTGACTAGATTGAGTAGCCATTTATTTTGGCTATGCTCCAAGCTCTGGGTTTTGGCCCCAGATTTATATAGTCTATTAAAATGCTATTTGGAGATTCATTTGCTTGCATCACTATTAATGACCCACATTCTAAAGCCTTTGGTCTCTTCAGATCCATTCGCCAAGGTTTCCCTTTGGCTCCTTCCTTGTATGTTCTTGCAGCTGAAGGGTTTGGTTATCTTCTTGCCAATGCCACTTCCACTGGTCTCGTCAGAGGAATTTCCCTACCTGAGTCACCTGCTCAACTTGTCAATGGCTATTTCTCTAATGATTCTTTCCTCACTCTCATTGAGGATGAAGCTAATGTGAAGGCGGCTCTTCAATGCATCGATACTTTTTGTTTATCCTCTGGTTTTGCCATTCAATGGCACAAGACACAATGTTAGAGACAATCCATTCTTCCAGATCCTCCCTAGATGGCCCAGTTCAGCTGGAAATGGATTCAACATGGTGAGGTTTTCAAAATTTTGGGCATTCCCTTTTCTTTTCAAGCTTCACCTGTGGATCTATGGAATGGTGTTTTGGCTATAATTGAAAAGAATCTTGACTACTAGTTTACCAAGCCTTTATCCTTGGCTGGTAAGTTCCAAATTTGTTCTAAAGTGCTAACTGCTACCTATGTGTCCTAATCTTCTTGTTTGGTGCCCTCTAAATATTCTTATATAAAGTTGGAGAAGTTGTTTCGTGACTTTTTTTGGGCCTCTAGAGCTAACTCTCATGGCTTCCATAGAGTTGTCTGGGAATATTTTTGCCTTATTCCCAAAGATTCTGGTGGTCTTGGCCTCCTGTCCACACAGAAACAAGGTATTTATTTATGTTCCAAATGGGTGATCAAAGCTTTGTCTAGGGATGAAGCTTGGGAGGTCATGCTGAGGTATTTCCTCTCTTCACACTTTTCGGTTCATAAATCAGCCTGGAAGGGGATTGGTCTTCAAACCCTTCTTGCTATGACAGACCCAATTCAGGTCCAGGGAACTTTTATTGTCAAAATCATTTGGATATCTTGGGAAGTAGTTAAACCTTGGATGTGGTGGGCTGGAAATGGTTTTCAAGATGGTCTCTCTTTTAACTAGCACAATATTTGGTGGTCGCCTCTTTTTCATCAGTAAGGGCTTCCGCTTGCTAAGATTCAGGGTTTGCGTGCTCTATATTTTCACAAGCGTGGCATCATAACTCCCAAGGATATTTTTTCTAGAGTCACCATGAGTTTTTTCTCTTGGGAAGATCTCCAGGTGTAGTTCAGGATTTCTCACCTAGATCGACAAACTTTTGACCCTTTGGTCTTGACCATACCTCCTCATTTCTTGCATAAGCTTGGAATTATTTCTATCAATCCCTAGTGGAAAGATTGGAAGTGGTATCCTTGGAATCCTCTCACTAACTACAAACCCAATATGGGTTATGCTTGATTGGTGCCCCATCTGCCAATGGTTGATACCTTGAATCACAGATGGCATTTGTCTTCTTTCCAGACGACTTGGCAGTTCCATTTTCTTACTGTTTGGTCTGATGTCACAGAGCCAAAAGTTGCTCATTTTGCTTGGTGTGTGATTTTTCAAGGTCTTCCTCTGGGTGCCAGGCTTTGGCACTTGGGAGTCCCTAATCCTAGATGCCCTTTTTGTGGTATCCCAGATACTTTCATGCATCTTTTTTTATTTTGTCACCGAGCTCAACAATACTAGAGTTGGATTCATGATTTCTTTAAGCCTTTTCAGCCATTTCTCTTTTGCTGGCATATGGTTTTGTTGGGTGATTCCCCCATAATGCCTTCTAGAGTTACCTATATTTGGCATGAATTCTAGATGGAGATTCTTTTCACTCTTTGAAAGGATAGGAATGCTATTCTTTTCACTCACAACTTTGTAGATATCAATGTTTCTATGTATACTAAATCTTCTATATGTAATAATGTAATGATGCAGATATAAGTGTAGGCTGATAAAGTGGCTCTTGAAGTGGCCCGCTTGTAGGATTTGTTACAAAATTGGGGCAATGCCCCTTGTACGATTGTTAGAGTATCGTCAGACTCTCTTTCTACTGACCACACTTTGCCCCATGGTTGTAGCTCTTTTTTTCGGCGCTCCTGGACTCCTCGATCTCAAGACCCTCATCGTTCCTCAAGTGGCATAGCCAATTGGAGATGTCGCTCAGATTCTCCTCCTCGCCGGAGTTTGGCTAGCGGTTGGTCTATTGTTCCTTCTCCCTCTAATATTGGTATTGGCTGGCCTCTGACCAATGTTTCTAATAAATTCCCTTGCCTAACTCTTGTGATATCTCCCAGGCAGGAGGAAGGTGAAATGGAAGAAAAAGATGAAGAAAATGGCTGGTCTATTCCAGACCTGCTTCCAGGCCCCAATGTGTGGGGAAACCCTGAAGACAAGGATCCCCCTCCCTCGGTTGCGACTGCTCTTGTTGCCTGAGGTCTTTTATTATGTTTTTTTTATGAATAGTTTGTGTCCAGTTGTTTGCCGAGTGACTCTTGTGGGGTGATCTTGTATCCCCTGGCCCCTATTTTGGGAATAGTGTACTTTATACTTTTTATTAATGGAAAAGGCCTCTATTCATCAAAAAAATTAGATCTAAACTTTATAATATTGATCATATTAATCTTAAACTTAATTTTTTATCATTGTTTTAAAATTGAAGTGTTTTTGTTATAATTATGCAATATTAGTTATAAATCATGTCTTAAAAAAATACTATAAATAATTATAATATAGTATAAATACTTTTAAAAACCTTGATATTAATTTAATTAAAAAATTATATAATTTCAATTTAATAACGTTAACTCTAAATTGTGGTTTTGTCCTTTAGTGGTCGTTGGGATATAAGATGGATTTTGCCCAACGATAACTTTAAGAAACCCCTCTCCAAAAATAGATATAAAACCTTGGAAATTAATTTCTATTAGCAAATCTCTCGATTTTTAAAAAAAAAAAATCTTATTGACTATTATTTTTTAATCAATATTTTTTTGGTAGGAAATATTGGTGAATCTTAACAATAACAAGAAATTCATTAATCATCATGGCCAATAATTCTATTTAAAAAAAATAAAAAAAAATTATAGAAAATTATTGAGCTAAATGTGGAAATCTTTGATAGATTCTATAGTATTTAGTTGTTACCGTTTATTTAAAATATAATGTAATAACCCTCATTGTGTTATGTGAGATAAATGTATTGATATTTTTTTAATTCTAATAGGACCCAAAATTTCTTCAAGATAATTTAACATTTTTGCCTTATAGAATATAATGAGGATCATTAGACTCTATTTTAATTCAGTAATGATAACTAAATATTGGTGATATAACTCTAATGTAACTAATAGTTGTGATATATTATTGGTGAATTAGTTTTCATTTCTACAAAAAAAAAAGTAGGCGAATTGAATCTAATCATGTATAGGCAAATCTTTGAGTTCAAATTTTTAATAAAATAAATTATTTGGTGATTTAAATATTTATATTTTTTAATTTTGTAAAAATGTGACAATTTATGTTCTCCTGCCTAGGTGTTGTAAGTGGCCAATTGAAGCCTCTTCTTCTCCAGACTATTTAAGGAAGGTTGACAATCTACTCATTTAAATTGATCAGATTTCTACAATCCATTGAATTTAAAGCTTGAATTTCTGGTTTTGATTGTATATGTTTTTAAGCATCAATGTTTTGGATCACACTCTGTGACCCATCATCACGATGTAAGAGAAAAGAGCAATAGGGATATGTAAAAATAAGATGCAGATTGGGCCTCACTCAATAGATAAAAGAAGGGCTGGCACATATATGTATGTACACACAAATATATATATATATATATATATATATATATATATATATATATATAT
>MU226986.1:2788310-2817994 GCA_018584345.1 Thuja plicata
AATATAAAGTCACCTTTTAATTTTTAAATTATTTAATGACTTTATAAGAAATTAATTTAATTATTTCTCCTTATTTCTCCACTTAGCCTTCAAGGAATGAAAGGCTAAGAACTCCATTGAGAGGCTAAAAGATGGGGACATTACATGATGAGTGGAAGAATGCCTTCAAGACTAATGAAGGGCTCTATGAGTGGTTGGTGATGCCCTTTGGGCTCACAAATGCACCTGGCACATTCATGAGGCTCATGAATGAAGTGTTAGCATAATTTCTTGGTAAATTTGTCATTGTATATCTTTATGACATTTTGATTTTTAGTAGGAGAAAAGAGGAGCATATCTGACATTTGGGTTTGGTAATGAAGAAGTTGCAGGAAGCAAATTTGAGGATCAATCTTGAAAAATGTGAGTTTCTCAAAACAAAGCTTTGTATATCTTGGTTTTGTAGTTTCCCAAGGGTGTTTAAAAAATGGATCTCTCAAAATTTGAGACAATCCTTAATTGGCCAACACCTAAGAAAATAGGGGATGTTAGGATTTTTCATGGTCTAGCCTCCTTTTATAGGAAGTTTTTTAGAAACTTTAGTCATGTGTGTGCACCCATACTAAATACCATCAAAGGTGGAACCAAGTGTCAATTCAAGTGGACAGAGGCTTCCAACAAAGGATTTGAGTTATTGAAACAAAGAGTAGTAGAGTTACCTTCTCTAAAGCTCCCTAACTTTAACCAATTTCTCACTGTGGAGTGTGATGTAAGCCAATTAGCCATAGGTGCAGTTTTGAGTCAGAATGTACATCCAATGGCTTTATCTTCAGAGAAGTTGAATGAAGCCAAGAAAAAGTATTCTACCTATGACCTAGAACTCTATGCCATGGTACAAGCCATCAAAAAATGACATCATTATCTACTACCCAAAGAGTTTGTAGTTTTCACAGATACCCATGCACTTAGTTTCCTAAATGGACAAGACAAGTTGAACCAGAGACACCTCAAGTGAGTTGAATATCTCCAAGCATACACCTTTACCATCAAACATAAGAAGGGAACATCTAAAAAAGTATCAGATGCACTTAGTAGAAGGTTTCTGACCATCTAAGAAGTACAACTCCAAAGTGTGGGAATAAGTGAACTCAAGGATCTCTACAAAGGTGATAAAGACTTTGGAGAAATTTATGTTATTTGCACTGATTTTACTAATGGTTGTCATGTTGCATATTTAGAGTATATGGTGCAGGATGGTTTTCTCTTCAAAGGACACCTTCTTTTCATACCACAGTGCTCCATGAGGGAGGATATCATGAAGGAGAAGCACCAAGGCAAATTGGGAGGGAATTTTTGGATGGACAAGACCTTGGAGCAGGTTACAAGATTTTACTATTGGAAAAAACTTCAAGCAGAGGTAAGGAAGTTTGTAGAGCAGTGCCTTATTTTTCAGAGGGCTAAAGGCACTTCCAGCAATGCAAGGTTATACCAATCATTGGCTATACATCAAAGGTCGTGGGAATGTTTAAGCATGGAATTTGTCCTAGGTTTTCCAAGGACACCAAGCGGGTTTGATAATGTCTATTTTATAGTAGAAAAATTTAGTAAGATGACACATTTTGTGCCTTGTAGAAGCACTAATGATGCCTCATAGGTAGCAGGGATTTTCTTTAAGGAGATAGTGAGGATCCATGGTTTACCCCTCAACATATTCAGTGAAAGGGTTACTAAGTTTGTGAACCAATTTTGGTAAACCCTTTGGAAGAGACTTGGTATTCAACTATCCTTCTCATCTACATACCATCCCTAATTTGATGGTTAGAATGAAGTAGTGAATAGGTCATTAGGAAATTTGCTAAGGAACCTCACAAAACAACATGGCCAAGCATGGGATTTAACCATTGGGAAAGAAGGATATGCCTATAATAATTCAATAAATAGAAGTACATGTAGGAGTCTATTTGAAATTGTATATAGTTGTCATCCTAGAGGTGTAGTGGAATTGAGATAATTAAGTTCATTGGCTCCTAGAAGTTCACAAGGGGACAACTTTGTAGAGAACATGCACATGTGAGAAAGAAACTGCAACAAAGTTCAAAAAAGTAAAAAGATCGGGCTAATAAGACAAGATGAGATGTTCAATATATGGTAGGTGACTTGGTTATGACTTACTTGAGGAAAGAAAGAATACCTAAGGGGCAACATACTAAACTCCTAATGAAAAATATAGGACCCCTTAAGGTTATCCACAAATATGGTACTAATACCTATGAAGTAGAATTGCCACCTAATCTGGGCATTTCACCTTCTTCAATGTCAGTGATCTATACCCTTACAAAGGTACTCTGCCAACCCCAAGTCATGCTAAAGCCATAGTAGTAGGTGAACAAGATTGGATCCAGGACTTACCTCCTAGTCAACCTGTGCTATTGGAGAGTATCATTGAATTCCAAAGTCATTAAGAAGACAAGGAAATGAGCCTATAAAGAGTATTTTGTGAAGTGGGTAGGATTACCAGAATTAGATGTTGTGTGGATGAAAGAGTTAGATATATTGTAGCATGGGACAACTGTCCAAGAAATCCTAACTAAAGAGACTTGAGTTTTGTCCTACCCCAAGAGTATGGTGCAGAGGCAAAAGTGGTTCATGAGCCACAATCATGTTTTTTAAGCCTTTAAGAAATTTAGTCATGTCTTGTAAGCCTTAAGGCAATTTAGTATAGGTTGGTGTTAGATGACCTATAAAGTCCATCAAATTTTTTGTGTTATGAAATAAGCCATATGGAAATGTTATAAGCCCTAGTATAGTCCTTCCTATTCATGTCAAGTCCAAGGTCCAGGAGGTCACCTAAGTTGTTTAGGGATCATTTTAAAGTGTTTAGGGTAGATTGGAATCTCATCAATTTAAAAATCTTGTTCAAATTTGCAAGGTTGTAAAAGTTGTAAAGTGCAACTTTGTAACATTTTGTGAGAAAATTTTCCAAAATTGTGCTCGACGATTCCATGGGTCATTGGAGGTGGTTGGAATTGCTCCAAGGGAGTTTTAAGGCCTTGGAACCGATTTTTAGAGGTTGTTAAAAGTTTGGGAATGAAAGATAAGTTTTTGCTCCGCTGTTACTATGTTTTCTTTGTTAATTTGTTATTTTCAAGTAGTGTACGGATCTGTACAGATTGGTGTAAGTATTTTAAGAGAATGGTAGTGTAATATGTTCTTTTAAATTTATTTTTCATTTGATTTGAAGTCTTCAAGTCTTCGTAGATAGGATTTTTGTTAGTTTGATTCCAAACGGGCCTATAAATCCTTCAACAGAGGGTTTGCATTCAAAAGGCCCTAAATTCTAATATTCCACCATGGGAACACAATGAATATTTGGGGAATGTTAGAATAGGTTGTATTTTAGTATACTTTGTAGGTGGTAGAGTTATGGAAATAGAAACACCATTTTTCCCATGAGGCCCTAGGCTTGGCATAAGAGATGTGACAAGCCAGATGCGAGGAAATGGTGAATAAATTATTCAAATATAGGTGTGTCGGTGTGATAAATGTACAAGGAAGGAAGTTTTGAGGTCATATAGACCTAATCCAAGTATTGGTTGAATTATCCTAATCGACTAGTGAGTATTTTTTGTTTGATCTTCTATCATAGGCCAATTAAGACCTAGGAAGACCTAATTTGGACATCGATGAGTTGACCTAACTAAACAAGGAACACATAACCCATTTTTCTATATTTCAAGGAGGAGGATAAAGGGTATCCAAAAATGGAAATATATGTTAGGGTTATTTTGGAATTTAAGAATGATAGCACAAAAACTCATGGATTAGGGCTAATTCAATTAGGTCTCTATTATGCTTGTTTCCTACAAGATCAGGTTGTGGGGTTCTTGGAGTAGAACCAGAGGACTTAGGAGAATGAAATACAATGGCATTAAGGTGAAACACATCTGTACATGGCCTGCTACAAGTCAATGGGAATATCCTAAGTGCAAGGGTTTGGGTGCTTGATAGAGGGAGTAACGGAAAAGTTTCTTAGAGAGGGAGATTGGATCTACTTGGATAAGTGAGGATTATTTTGGAAGACATGCCTTGGAAGGAGCCCTAAGAGTTGATTCCTTGGTCACTTTGGAAAGGTGGAGAAGCAAAATCAAAGAAAGAACCATTGGATGGTTCAAAGAGCCTAGAAAAATTGTCAAGAAGATAGTTTGATTCAAGACCCAAGACTCTTTGCATCAATTTCCTTTAACTTACCCACATCAAGCATGACCGCAAAAAAAATGCTTAGATTTTTTAATTAACCTTCTTGTAATGATCAGCCCACATGTATTCCACCCCTATTACCATTATTATGGCATGCATAATCCAATAGCGGTCCAACTTGAATATCTTCACCAAACTCTTGTCCGAAACCTCTCCCAAAAAAACTATTTGTCTCTTCTTTCTAAGTAGTCTTAGCAGTCTATCCATTTTTGGCAACCTCTATAGTCTCCAGTTCACTAGTCCTAATACATGAGGAAAGATCTTAATTCTTTTCATGGTGATTAAATCCTTGCTACCCATGCTTAAATATCTCACAGTTTCCTCCCAAGTAATCAAAACTCCTAATTTCCATTCCCAATAGGAATATCTTTTCACACTAATTCAATTCTTTTTCCCATGGTGAAATCTAAAAACATTGCTAGCTCTTTGTACTGGATGAGGAGAAATCACTCAAATGGTGAGGGTGATAGCCACCTAGAAGCCAATACCTATACTACATGGACACCCAAACCAATGCCTAGCTCATGTGAACCCCCTTATCCCTATTATCCCATCTTTATAGCTATGAAATCCATTGCTTGACCTTCTAGACATGATTATAAATTCCCATAACCATAAATTATTTCATATCCCATCATTTGTTTGTTGGAGATTTTTCAAGATCTCTACACACATCCAATCACCACCTAAACACCTACTTAATCGTGCCCAGTCTTCAAACAAGCCTCAGCATACCACTACTGCAGGGTCTTCACTGAAGGGACAATAGAATACTGTATTTGTTCAAATTTGGGGGTTTAAATTGGGAAAAAGGGCAATCTATTGCTTAAATATGAGGGGGAGGGGGAGGGGGTTGGGGTTTTATATGTCAAAAGGGGTGTGAGGGGTAGTGGGTGGGTATTGGAGGGGGTGCCAAAAAAAGAGTTTGGGCCAATATTTAAAAAAAATAGGGGTATTCTTTGGTATGCCACGAACACACGTGCTATGCTTTAGGTTCACTAAGTGAAGCCCCTGTGACCACCATGTTGTCCCAATTTTGTTTGGCTATCCCACTACTAATTTGGCCATCCCATTAGCCAAGTCATTGCCCTCCCTATATATATGAATGATTTTAAAATTTTCAAAATTGCCAATTAATTCCCAAATCAACCAATGCCATTTGCATAATTTCTAGTTAGGCATAACTTTTTTCCTAATTTATCATTCTTCGTTAAGAGTGAGCCCTCCTCCAAATTTAATTTATTCACCTTTAATTACATACTACACTTCTCTCTAATGAGTTCCACCAGGGATAACTTTAAGAAACCCCCCTTTGGAAAAGATGTAAAATCCCGGCGAATCGTACACTATTTTGGGAGGAAAAAATTAATATTGTTGGCAAATTTTTTTAATTTGAAAGGAAAAAATATTAATTTTACTGGCAAATATTTTTCATTCGTGTGAAAATTCTAGAAAATCTTGGCGAATCTTACATTATTGAAGAAAATTGCAGCCACAGACACAAATACCTAGCATTTAGCAACCATCATTTCACCATTTTTTTAATATGGAGCTTAGTCAATTATTAGGACCAAAGGTTAAATTTTCCCCTTTTATCAGTGCAATTACCCCCTAATTATTCAACGAGGGTTTGGGGGCAGCGCCCCCAAGACGGGGTCCATGAGTTAATTTTATATCGACTGATAGGAACTAACCCTTTTTTAATAACTGTTGGATGATCCCAAATCAATTGCGTGAATTATATTTCGGGCCAAAGTCTTAAAGGACACAAAGCTTCCACCAAAAGTATTCAGAATAGAGACACATGCCAAATCTATATGCTTAACCCATGCCCTAACCTTAAATGTCGACCACATAATGGTGAATATGACTATTAATTAAGGCACACTTCCTAAATTGTTGGTGAAAATATTAATTAAATCATTTGGAAAACATATATATTATTGGCGAATTGAGTTGCATTTGACCAAAAATTTAATAAAAATGACGGCGAACAGAATTGCATTTGATCAAAATTTTATAAATTTGGGGCGATACGACCACCTCATTCGGTCCCACTTATTCGCTAATTTTGAAATCGTGGATGCAAAATATTCGCCACTAAAGTTTTCCCTTAGTGCCACTTTGAATTCAACATTATTATTTGTTTCACCCCCAAATGATTTGATTTCTCGCTTAGGACTTTCCAAGTGTAATCTCAATCCATACAACCAACTCCTCTCAGGCTTGAATTACCCTTAGAGGCATCATCAAATTTTATCTTAATCTAACCAACTTTATAGATCCACCCATTTCAACTTCTCTCTTACGTTAATTGCGAAAGATTAACCTTTCAAACTCCATTATTTATTTATTATTGATAATAAATACCTTTTTATTATATATTTATTATATTAAATATTATATAATTAATATTTTTGTATATTTGTTCATGAATGCATTTTTTTAAAATTTTACATTGTTCTAATATGTAAATTTGTGTAAAGAAGTAAATTCTCTATTAGTGTATAAATTATCCGTACAAATATATAATATATTAAACAAACTTTGACAAGTGAACATTTTTTTTGATCTAGAGCTATGAGCCAATGGGACCATACTTTGGGGACCTCATCCTTAGCATGAACACAATAACTCAAACCCATGAGTATGAAAATCCAATAGGGCACAAAGCTCACAAGGACAACAACCTAGTGAGGGAATGAACCATAGGAATGAATGCCTACCAATAAACCTAACATGAACACTAACAACAACATCAATGATGTGGTTTAAACTCAAAAGCATGGATGCAAATTTTTAGAGATTTGATGAAAAAATTCTATACACAATCTAATCTAGAAATAATTATCTTATTCACTATGGATTGTGGAAATTTGATAATATTTTGTAATTTCTTAGCCTATTTCAATTAAAAAAAATTAGAAAACGTCTTTTGGAGTATAGCACAGTTTATTGGAATTTAAGAAACTTTTAAGTAGATATTACTTTCTATGTTGAAAGAGACTTTTTAAATTATCTTTGACTCAAAAAAAATCTACATTAGAAAATGGGAGATAAATTTAACACAATTTTGTTTTTTCTTGGTATCTTAGAATTGATATTCGCAATGTAAAACAAAATATAGAGTCATACAAAAGTTCCGACATTAGTAAATAAGTTTAGCACTTACAATTTTTATATTCCACTCTCTAAAATCTAGCCTTTTCTAAGTCTCTATCATCTTATAATGGATCATCAAATGTGTTTAACATTAAATCGATCAGATTTCCACACTCCATTGGAATTTAAAGCTTGAATTTTACATAATTCAATTTAAAATCTCCAAATATGAAATATTATCGACTATATAAATCTGATATCATAATGTAATTATACTTCGATAAAGAAAAAAAATAGACCTTAAAATCTGACATATGAAATATTAGACTATAGAAATATGATATTATAGGGAAAGGCACCATAAAGTTAGCTAATTAAGGTAGCAAACTATATCGGCGTGCGATAAATTTTTTATAGCTATTTATGTATGTGACTTAACTGCTTAAAGCTATGGTTTCAACTTTTGGATATTAACGATGCACACTCAAGGAATCATTATGCACAAAAGGGTAAAAAAGTGGTCATTTCAAAGTGTCGATTGATACATGACCCCCATTGTGCCAATAACCGCTCACTCAAAAATTTCAGTACTTGTGGACAAATGTCCTAGTAGTGGTGCACAAATCTCCACTAGTAGTGCACAAATGGGTCAATCATGAATAATAAAAGCTAAAAATGGTGCACAAATGAGCCAATCATGAATAGAAAAAGCTAAAAAATGATCAACTGCTGGTATATAAATGATCAACTATTGGTTCATACGAAATTAATAAAGTGAAGGGTTATTTGAAATGATCGACTATTGATACATGAGATTAATAAAGTGAAGAGTTATTTCAGAGTCACTATGACAATAAATGAACAGTTATTAGACCCGGAACCACTATTAGTACCTTTCCCTAATATAATCATACTCCAATAAACAAAAATCATAGACCCTAAAATCTGATGTATTTTAAATTGGAAAGGTGACTGTACACTTTTAATTCTCAACCCCGGGTGTAGAAGATCAAAGTCGCTTTCTTCGATTGTCGTTGTGCGCGTGTGGATAAATACTACTGGATGCCACGCGAGATTCCATTTAGTGCGCTCTCATAAGAATAGATGAGCTCCGGTACGATCACAAATCTGTCCTTCAATGACACGTCAGTAAGCCACGATTTTTAGTATATGGCCCTTGGGCGTCCACGTGGTCTTCCGCCATTAGCCGCCTGCCTGTCATCAAAATTATCTATAATAATAATTGGCGTAAAGCCGAACTCTCCATCACTTGTTGTCTTAATCATTGGTTGTGGCGACACCAGAAAAACCTACGGACAAATGAAGTCGTTGTCTGAACAATGGGTAAATTTTCCGTCGTATATGAGCTGTACATGATAAAAATACTGTAGTGTTAAAAAGATTGGCCTCGGTTGTCACAGCAGCGCGGGGATTGTCTGGGGTTATGTAGGCTAGGTACTGTTTCATCGGATAAATATATTTTATTTCTGCTTTTCCCACTCAAGAGTGTGATGGGAAATTCTTATATAAATTTCTTCCACATAATTTTAAATAGCTTTCAATTTTATGAATTTCCAAGCTGGATTGTACTTTTCTTTATTTATGTGCTTTTTTCAACCTCGCTTTTTGTATTGGTTGTATCTTTTGTTTTTATTCATAGGCTTTATATTTTAGATTTCACTTTCTACAATTGGTTTAAAAACTCTTTTCAATGGCGTTTCATTAGGGGAGAGGACCCGGTAGTTGAGCGCGTTTTAATAGTTGTGATAGTAGTTGTTAATTAAATATCCACACTTGCTCATTTAATATCTAATATTTTTAACAACATTGCACCAATATTTATGACTTTAAAGTTGCTTTTGTTAATGATGACTACCCATAATTGAATGAAATGTGTCCCTTTTCCTAAAAAGTAACCAATAGTGTGATGCCACATCAGCTGTACAAGTATGGGGGTCCCTAATGCACTACGATTGGTCTCACTTTTTTTTTGGCCTGTTTTGGACACATTGGCAAAAAGCATGCTGATGTGGCATCGTATTTGATGATTTGGCCCTGAAACCTTAGTTATAAGCAGGGGACTCGCCAAGTAAGCTGTTGTAAAAAAATGGGAGTGATTTGAAATTTCCATGTAGGATTTTGAGAACTGCGAAGTTAGGGTGCTCAACTAGTGGGTCCTCTCCCCTATTTATATTTTATTATTATCTTCTTTTAATAAGAATATTTTTTAATATTTATATATATGAACAAGAATACATATAAAATGAAAAAAACTTATATTTTATTATTATCTTCTTTTAATAAGAATGTCTTTTAATATTTTATTAATTTTATCTATTTATGTCTCAAAAAGGAAAAAAGAAAAATTATTAAAGAAGAAAGATTGAACTTTTAGTCTAATTATTATTCTTCTTTTTAAATGATTGTTTTTCATTAAATTTTAAATTTATTTGATTATTTATGTGTTTTTATGAAATTATAAATAAAAATAAAAGATATTAGATTTAATTATTATAGAATAATTATATTTTTATATAAAAATCTATCATTTTTTTAAAAAAAGGGGATGGAAAAAGGCAAATGAGACACACTTTGTGACGAATTTTTGGTATACAATCCTTATCAAGCATCCCTTGGTACATATCGCATCGTATAAAACCTAACACTTGATCCTACAAATATCTCCGTGCAAATCTCATCATTAATGTCCTGCAACCTCATCAAAATTTATGTATATAATCAAAATATATATATATAGATTTAAATTCTACCTATAATTTCTTATTGACTTGTCCCTTGAACCTCCTCTACATGCAAGTGATAGTTTAGGGTTTATTTTTTTCTCGGCTACATTAAGATAATACACATATGATTTCCCAGTCCATAAGGTTATTGTGTATACTTTTCTTTCTGTCTTCTTCTTGATGATAAATCATGTATTTTGATCCAAAATGTCAAGTAAATAAACTCATAGAGTTGTTACGAAAAGCTATACACAATTACACTAAGATAATTTTTTAATAGATTTGTGTTTAGGGTTGTTTCCTTGGCTACAACAAGATAAATTATAATAGATTTGTATTCATGTCAACAAAATTAATTGAAAGAAAATAATAATAATGAAGCAATTTAAATTAGTCATCTCAAACAATCTTTAGATTCTACTCTTCATTTCATCATTTAGCACAACCTAATTGCCCGTGATGTGTTAAATTATATACATATAAAGAAGTGAATTGCATGTTTATGATTATAATTTTTATACAATTATTGGGCTCCAATGACATCTTTATTAAACCTTCATGATTAAGATATTCATTTATCTTGACATACCATGTGCTTGATGTTTCCTTCAAAATATATAAAATTCTTTTGACTTGCAAACAAGATGCCTACAATCTACTTTCACATATCCATATGTGTGCTTATATGGATCTCCTATTCTAACTCGCTATTAAGAAATGTATCCTTCACATCCATTTGGTAAGCCCAACATTTATACTTATTAGCCAATAAAATAAGAAATCTAATTGTATTTTTTTACATAAAAGGTAAATACATCACTAAAATAAATTCCATTTTTTATTATTATAGTTGATCTGAATTTAGATTACAATACTTCATGTGCTCGGATCTTTATTAATGTGGAAATTGGTCAAACTGGCAAAAATCCTTTAAATAAGTTGCGAGCCTTCAAAAGTCAAATTTAATTAAAACCAAAATCAGTATTATATAATTATCAAGAATGCCAATAGTCACCTCAATCCTTTTTGAATTAAAAATGACTACTTAAAAAAATATGAGTTTAGATACCCCAACTTGGCAGAGTCATAAATTGTGGACAAAATTTGGATCTGTTCACACCATCTAAAAGATCTTCAAAAGATTTAATTTTAATCTCTTAAATAAAATACATTTGAATATTCTATTTAAAGTATCGATGGAAATTTTAGTGCTAAATTATACTTCAAAGACCTCTAAAAATGTAATTTTCTATAGTGTAAAAATACGAAGAAATTGAATTTTTAGTATTTTCCATCCCTTCTTATGCCAACTTCCCCATGGTACTCTTGATCAATAGTACATTTTTTCTACAAGAAAAATGTTTTAAATAATTTAGATGGTGTTATCAAGATAATTATAGGTGCAAGGATTTTCTAGGCTCTAACTATGTAATTTCTAGTTATAGTGAGGGAATGAAGTTCTAAGGCACCAAAATGATAGAAATAATGTTGGCTATCATACACTATCTCTAGAGTTTTTTGTAGATATTTAGGAGATCCTTAAAACTTGTCAAGTTTTTCTCTTATCACAATTAATAACATGATTGTATTGAATATTTTATAAGTGGGCCAATATTTAAAATATTAAAAAAATTATAATAATCATTTGTATTCTAGATATGGATTTATGCAATTCAAATATAGATCATTAAACATGCTTGGTTATGTGTAATACTTGTATGGTGATGTATTTTCTACCTAGTTCAAGGACTTTGCATCTCTATATTTTGTTTACTATAAATCAATAGCCTAATGGGTAAACATTAGTCAAATAACTATTTAACCATCCTCATCCTCCAAAATGATAAAAATTTAAACCATTACTTGTAAGATGTAGATAATATTCCATTTATACTACACATAATTAAATATTATTACTAAGGAATCATCTCATAAACCCTCAATGCCACATATTCAAAGAATTATGTTTAGTGTATTTACACCTTTCTATTATGTAAGAAAGGATAAATGGAGCTATTTGTAATGGTTTATATTTCTTTGTCATAACTAGATGTATTTGCAAGTTGTCTAATCAACTAGAAAGATGTCTATTGTAGTTATTAGTTATGCATACTTGACTTAGTGATAATCTTTGGGGTTAAGTAGTACGACTTAGGTATAGCTGCTAAGCTTGAAGTGAAGGAGAGAATCCACTTTCAAATTGACCATCAACCGTCCCTTTTTTTTGTTAATGAATGTTATTTGACCTTCTTGTTGATCGCTCTAGCCCAAAAGTGAGATAAAATTTTGGAATTAGGAAATTGCAATTTTATGACCTAACAATGACATGACTAGGTGGGGGAGGGTGGGGGATTAGTTGTTCACATTTTTTAGATAGTACCAGAGATATAAAAAATTCAATAATAAAGAACTTTTTTTTGTTTATTTTATAATTATAGATTTAGTTCAATGGTAGGGTACATTTTGTTGGTATGCATTGTGTTTGGACCTAAGATGGAATTCAACAACTTATGCCAACACAATTATAACTATAAATTTGGTTTTATCTTTGAATACATTGAATCTACTAGAGCATTGAACTAAAAAATTATCTCAATTTTGTAGAGGTGATGATTTGTTCAATATTTAACTATATTTGATAGATAGAAACTTCACTAATAAGTGGTTGAATAATAACTTCTTTTTGAACAATTGGTTGGAATATAGAACTATGTAGAATCCAATTAGAAAGAGAAATTATATACATTGTGATGTTTTCCAATTATTCTATTTTTCTTCCCTTATGTTTTTTGTATGGTCTTAAAAATATATTATTGAATTTGAAAAGGATATATGAAATATTTTTATAGAGGGAGTAAATACTAATTGAAGGTCAAAGCTAAAGGTAGAGTTTAGTTATTTTTTTCTCTTTTCACACACAAGATTTAAAATTAATGGTATACAATAGTACAAGACACATCCTCAAAAGATATATTTGTCTACGGGATGGTATATGCCACTTGATTTCATTGGAATTCTTTAATCATCCAATTTCTATTGCTAATGTAGTGAGATTTTTTTTTCTAAATTTTAATATAAATGGCTATGAATCAGAAAACAAACATCTTTAAGCATTTAGTAATTTAATAGGAGACAATGAGATTGAAGAGGAAGACATTTTCATGATTTTTTTATAGTTTGTAACGAGAGATGTTAGAGGTCCTCGTTCTCTAATTTTTAATTTCTTTCTATTTCTTTGTGGTAAGAGTTTAGGGTAGCATTCATAAAGGGATGAACATCTACTCATTGATTAATGTCCTTACTCACATTTAGAAAAATAGAGATAAAATGATCCCTAATTCAACATAAGATTTATAGAGGATGTGAGAGGCTATAGAGGTATAAGACCAAATGATCCAATATGTTGAATCTTATGTTTTGGGTTCTTTGATGAAGAAATTAATTTCTCATTAAGAGATAATAATCCTACATTGCTTCAAAAAGCATATATGGTAGCACGAGATATTGAAAATAAATTGAAGGTTTTAACGATGAAATTTGTTAAATATATGGATATTGGTAATGATAAATATTATCTCATAGATTAGTATCATGAATTGGGTACTAAAGATATTATTTTCAATTAGAACCACACCTTGTTGACCATTTTATTTAGAATTATAAAAAAACATGTGAATGATCTCAAGGTGTGAGACCTCATAAATGAGATGAAACCTTCAAAAGAAGGCCAACTTCCTCTCTAATCTAGCTACAATAGTTTTGTACCAACCCAACATTGGAAATAAAATATCAACTACTCCTATTCTATTGATTAAGTTGGAAAATAGTAAGAAGGAATGTATGAACAGGAAATGGTAGTGATGCACCTATATTAAAAGAATCGATCAAATTGTTGAAATAAATCACACTATTCTCTAATATAATAGCCCCTAAAAATGTGCATAGAGGTTGAATTTTTATAACATTAAGAGGGAAAATAAAATCCATAGTCAACACTAACAAACAATTTTGATACAATGTAAACCCAAAAGATAATATAGGTGACAATATGACATATGATGGACTTCGCAATCAAGTTTTTTACAAGCCATTTTTTATAATACAATCCATAGAGAAATCATGTGTTAGATAAGCACAAGTCACATAAAATTTTCAGATCCTTCTAAGATAGAATGATGGTTTGCCAAGGTGACCTTATTGAGTCTACTTTTAACTCATCATATGTCATATCATCACTATAAGCATCAATGAGAACATTTTTCATTTCCTCATCATGATATTGTACAATAATTCTTCTTCAACTTAAAACATTTAAACTTTTCATGTCCCATTATTTTACAATTGTCATCATGAAATATAGATTGCATAAATTTTTTCAAATAAACTTTCAAAATTCTCAAATCTCCATCAAATATGACAAAATGATTAAGAAAAAAGATTCAAAACACACACAAAAAGAAATAAAATATTACCAAATAAACTGAATCTTTGATATGCTTATAATATGATGTAAGATCTTTTAGCATCTTTCAAGATTTTCTCAATTTAATTTTTATTTTAAAAATTAAATCAAACTCTTGCATGTAATTAGATTATAAAGTTGATAATTAGAAAATAGTAATTTCGTATTAGAGAGTAATATGGAGGTAGAAAGTTGATAATTACAAAATAGTAAGTTTGCATTAAGAAGTTTATAATTAGGAAATATAAAGTTTGTATTAAAGTACATTTTGAAGGGAATTTTAGGAGACATAAGGTTTCTCTTTTCACTCGTAAGCAAGTTGGAAGGCAAAGTAATAAAAAAAGACATTAATCCCATTTCTTGAACTTTTCAATGTTTTTTTGTTTTCCTTAATGTTAATGATGAATTGAATGATTAAAATTGTTCCACATCATAAATTTGAGAATGTAATTACTCACTTGAATAACATAATGATAATTGGATTCAAAATTTCATCTGAAAAGTGGAAAAATTTATAGATTTTTGAAAAAAATGATAAATGAATAATAAGCTTGAATTGGTTTAAGATATGGAAGGTGAAGGATAACATGGATTATTTAATTTAGAGATAGATTTTTGGGAAATATTTATGATATGAATGGAGGACAATAAAATAAATTTAGTTTTTTTAAAGTTCAATTCAGGTAGTTATGTGTGGAGGATTTAACTCATGAAATTTAATTAATTGATTATTATAGTTAAAATAATTAAATTTTTTAAATAATGTGAAAATGGGATTAGGACTTAGGAAAAACTGGGAATAATTAGTGAAAAGTTAGGAATAAAGTGTTGATAATAGATTTCTTTAATTCAATAAAATATAACCAATAATTAATGGTAAAAATGTAAATGTTTATTAATAATTACAAAATTTACCCATTTTCTATATATCTAAAGAAGGAGAATGAGTAGCATGAGTATAAAAGTAAGAAGATTTTTATCTTTAGAAATGTTTTTGTTCTAGTTGATAACTTGAAACTGTTGGACCACCTTTAGAAAAGGAAGGTTGATAACATAGTGGTTACTCTACAAATTTTATCAAATTCAAAATCATAAACTAGAAATATCCATACAATATCATGTATTTAGTTGCATAAAAATTAATGCTTCATATCATCCAATGTTATCAAAATGATCTTCAAGAAATAAAACATACAGTCAAGATGACATAATCAATTTTGGGAAGTATAGTAAAGACATAGTTAGGACCAAATATACAACTATATCATGGATTATTCCTACAACAAAGAAATTCATTATATTGTGTATAATTTTCTCCCATGCTAAACAATTTGGATTATTTTGCTATGCTATTGTATTCATATTATCATTATTATTTGTCTTAAGCTATCTTTAAATAATTTCCATGACTCACAATTTTCCATCTTGTTATATGAATTGGATGTTTCTATGTACAAAAGACTACAACATGACTAAATGCTATTGGAGTTCCTCTATCATCTAGCGTTTATATAGTAATTACTTTATGAGTTTCTTTCCAAATTACAATCTTGCTCAATGTTCTATTTCTCAACTCATTTTTTAGATTTTAGTTTTGTATTTCTCTTTTTCCTTATTTAAAAAATAAAGACATATTGCTCTTTCATTTTCTTTTTAAAGCCACATTTGTGTGTCTCTTATTCTATCTATATATTTAAGTAGTTGAGTTTTAAAGGAAGAAACTTAGATCTATTTTTAAACATAGTAACCATCTAACTTTTAAGTTTTGGGGTTCAGATTCAAAAGTGTGAAAATTATCGAGATGAATTCTACTTGCATGAACATGAATTACAGTAGTGTATATTTGGATTGAAAATGCTTTATAAGAATAAGCGAGAATCAAACAGTAATAAAATGATGTCATTTAAAGACTTCTACATAAATTACACCAATTTAAATATTAGTAAATATGTAAAAGGTAAACTAATAATGTCAAATCTTAAATATATGGACAAAACACATAGATTTAATTTTTTAGCATTACATAATAGAATTAAATAAAATTAAACTTCTTACTCCAAAATAATGAGAGTTTTAAATTGTAATTGCAGGGTAGCCTAATAATACCTTAGAATGTTTGAACTGGGGTAATAATGTGAGAAAAACTGAACCGGTAAGCGGGATACCGGGTAAATTTCCCGGCACCGGCTTGTCTACAGCGCGTTAAGGGAAACGTTGGGCCCTGCAAGTCGCTGTATGGTGGTACAAACCGACAAATAAACAGACCGTATCGGGAATATCCATTGGATTTTAACTGCAGTTACATGAAGTGGGGTTAGTATCTATTGATAAAGAATTGGCCCGAGCAAGCAGATTCGCATCACGGTGTATGTTTTTCCGCGTGTCTGAGCTTTAATGGCGGACATCTGTAAAACGCCTGTAGATGATTCGGCGATTGCTACAGCTCGTGAAAAATCGCTGTGATGTCAGGTTAGTTTTTCATGGAAATGGAAGCCGTGCAGAGTTTAAGCAGTCTCTGGATTTTTGTTGTGTTGTTAAGAGTAGAAGTCGTTTACGATATGCTGAAGCTGAAGTCTCTTAAAAGATCTGCGTGACGCGCATTTTCACTTTTAGTGTAAAAGATTTGCCAGATTTAAGGAAAAATATAGCGAAAGTCGGTAGAAATCTATGAGCTGAAGAGCTTCCAAAGCTTTGGCTTTGAGGTGTCGTTTATCTTGGCATTTGTTTGGTTAAAGGTGAGAGACCAGACATGGTGAGAGCTTGTCCGGCAATTTAATAAAGATCTTGTATTCCTCGTTGCTGCGTACGAGGAAGTTTATAAGACAGCAAATGCATTAATTTGATCAGTTCCTTCTTGGCCTCGGCTACTGGCTCACAAGACTGAAAAGTACAGTGAGCTTTCTCGTTTTGACGTACGAATTTTTCAGAAAATTTAATTATTAGGGGGCTTTTTTGGACATAGATCGGGGGCTTCTTCTTTTGTATTTGTTTGTGGTGCACGTGAAATTCACCTTTCTTGTTATTTGCAGCCATGGCGATGATGAATTTGCTAGAAGACTGCAACCTGTGGAAGGATTTTCCTAAAGGCTTACATGTTCTTGTTGTGGATAAGGATGTAGAAGCGCTCAACGATATCAAATCCAAATTGGAAGACTGTAAATACGAAGGTGAGGGAAATCCTTTTGATATATGGTTAAATTCCTTGAATTTTTGAAAATTATTTTTCCCACGAGTATGCTGCTGAAAAGAAAGTAACTGGTGAAGCGAACAGGATCTTAAATCAAAGTTATTTTCTTTCAGCGATTTTCTTGTGTCAATGAGTTAACTGAAGGTTCAAGACAGTAAAGCTCGACTAAAGAAACAATTTAGGCATTCAAATTTAAATTATTTTCATATTTAGGGAGAACTAGTTTGTGATCCTTCAATGCGACGGATATTTTACAGTGACTGCGTTTGAGCGAAGTGAGGATGCTGTATCAGCGCTGGGAAATCCGGAAAGCTCGTTTCACGTAGCCTTGATAGAGGTACTAAATTTATTTTCGAAATTCATTCAAATTATTTCAACAAGAATCACGCCACAGAATTATTGTCCTTTCATTATTTGTGATGTTGAAAGGCACCGAAAATATTGAATCTGATATACTGAGCTCGGTCGATCTTGAAAATATTTTGTTGTTCAGGCAGCCATTGGCGAAGGACTCGATGGATTCAGTATCCTTCGTGCCAAGAAATACAACAATATACCGACAATAAGTGAGTCCAAAAGTACTAATTCTCTTGTTCTGCTGTTCATCCATTCAATCACCGAAGAAAAATTGATAGCTGATGTAAGCAAAACTACCTAAAGTCTATTCTGTAAAAAAAAATATCCAAGGTCTAAAGTTTCAACAGATAAACTAGTCTGCAAGAAAACTATCCAAGGTCTAAAGTTTCAACGGACCGAAAAAATGGAGTTTCAACAGACAAACTAGTCTGCAAGTAAACTAGCCAAGCTCTAAAGTTTCAACAGATTTTAAAAAATGGATTTGACGGTTAAAATGAAATATAAATTCGTTTTCATTAAAAAATTTATTTGTTCTTGCAGTGATGTCCGACAAGGAAAACAGAGAAGTCATGCTACAAGCATTTTCTGTAAGTCACGCGACTTAGTAAATACGAAGTTAAAGAAGTGATTTTTGTTTTAGAGTTTGAATTTCAAAATCGCAATCCTTGCAGCTTGGAGCAGTTGAATTTTTGCAGAAACCGCTATCAGATGAAAAACTGAAAAATGTTTGGCAACATGCCGTTCGCAAGGTCTGTGAATTGATTCATATTAACAAACTTTATTTATTTAGGTTAGTATTAGACTCGTCTTCACCGTGGTCTTCTATGAATAAAATTTTGCAGGCTCTAGCGACCGGAGAAAAGACACTTCCACAATCTTTCAAATTTTCAGAAACGACAGAGCTAAATTCGTTATCTGCGCCAAATTCAGATCAAATGGCGGGCGATGAGGAGGTATCAAGCGAAGATAAGGGAGACGCAGGGTTTATTATTGAAGAAAAGCTTCATGAAAAGATTTCTGCTCCTTCCACTCCTCAACAAGGACCTGCAGGTATACTTAACAGTAGACAAGAAAATAATGCTGAAGATTCTTCTGGTTCAGAGACATTAATGAATGGTGTCCAAATTCCAAGCGAGGACGCACAATTCTCAGATGGCGGCAGCTGCAGTAGCATAGATGAGGCGCAAAAGGATATTTTGTTTAGTGATTTTCAGACATCCGAAGAAAATGCTGCAAACGTGGATTTTAACTACTTTGACAAAATGGGGCTTGATTTTGACGACTTCTGCTTGGGCGATGGGGATCTGAATCTTTCAGACCTCGAAATGGATTCGGATATGCTTGCAGAGTTTTCAATGGAGAGGCACGGAGAGCTTGATATGGATCTTTATTGTCTTGATCACTGTGAAGTGCACGAGAAAGATCTTGCAGAAGAGGAAGCCTTGCTGCTCGCTGAAGTCTCCAAGGCTGAGAAAGAGCAACTCATTGCAAATATCCCTGAACACACCGGTATTTGTTCAGATTCGTCTGTCAAAGATGAGGCTTTTGTGGATGATAAAAAATCAAAGGAGGCTGAATTCGTAAAGATAGCGTCCAAAACTCACCATGGCAAAAGAAAGGTAAAGGTAAGATGTTGAATCACTCCAAGTTTATGCAAAGCTTTCTATATGTTAAACAGCTTTTGCGTCGACTAACTGCTTTTCTTTTTCTACTGAAATGTCTTCTATTTCATTACTGATTCACTCGTACCAATTGTTCCGATGTAGAAGATAGATTTTTTCTTCATTCCAAGACTTCTATATTTGAGAATTCTCTCCAAACAAATTTGCAGAGCAATTAAACCACTGAGATATCAAGAACTGGATGCATCGATTTCATATTTGTATGGAATATGCAAAATTAGATTGTTAGGTACCAAACAATTTGGCAGATTAATGTTTGCCTAGAAGAAAATTTGCCTATCCATCCGTTAATATGTCCGTGTAAGTCACAAGTTCTTCGCCGCCTTTCAAGTCATGTTCTTTTATTTAGGGAAAAATATATACTGGAAGTTTTTGTTCAATAGCTACCCTGCCTGAACTTTGAAAAAATAAATTGTTAGCTCTTTGGAATTTTTTTAAAGAAAGAAAATAATAATATCCATCACTGTTTTCTCATCAGCTATTCTAAATGTTCACGACTTCAATAAAATTTCAACAATTTCTTTTGCAAATAACAATGAAAATTAGCTGGTTTTCAATTTTTAAAGATAATAAAATTATATAAATGCACGTTATTTAAATGGTTTTTAATAATATTTTATTTCATAACAAAAAGAAATTTAGTATGTGATGCTACGAAAAAAGGCAGTACTAAAGGATTTCCAATGCTTAAAAAAATGGTGGATAAAACCATTTGTTAACGTGAATTTCAAATAGAAAAGTTCAATTATTTTATTTGTTCTTATTTTTTTCTGATTATGATATTTCCATTAATTTTCCTGTCGTTAGAAACAATGTACAGAGTTACAAACGACTATAAAATTCAAAAACAAAAAAATCAGTTCTGCTTTACTGAATCTGCAATCTTATTTCTGAAAACAGGTAGACTGGACACCAGATTTGCACCGCCGTTTTGTTCAGGCTGTAGAGCAACTTGGGATCGAGAAAGCCGTCCCATCAAGAATCTTGGAGCTCATGGGCGTTAACTGTCTGACTCGCCATAACATTGCAAGTCATCTACAGGTACAAGAGGACAAAGTTAATTGAAGCATAGGATTCCCTCATGCAAAACAATGTTGTAATTTGAATTCAATCTAAAAGAATTCGCCCTTCCACTTATTTAATGCAATACATCAAAATTGTCCTCATTATAAATACAAAATTGAGTGTGCAGAAGTATAGGTCACACAGAAAACATCTCCTTGCAAGGGAAGCGGAGGCAGCGAGTTGGAATCACAGAAGGCAACTGTATGCAACCCCAGGGACGAGGCCAAGAAGAGAAGTGAGTCCATGGATTGGTAACGGTGGGAACACGTTAATTCAGCCTCGTCCTCCAGTGGTCTATCCGCCTGCAACTCACCCCCCTCCATTCAGAGCCCTGCACGTATGGGGTCATCCTACTGTAGACCACTCTATGGTTCACATGTGGCACAAACAACATTTGCCTCCTGCACCTTGGCCTGCAGCAGACGGCACATTTTGGCACCATCAGCAGCCTGCTGCACCTGTATGTTTTCGCCTCCCCACTTGTTCTGCTAAATCCATTTCTGTCTGTCTTGTCATTTCAGTGAACACTGTTATGATTATTCGTGCTTTTGCAGGCATGTGCAGACACTTGGGCTCACAATGCTCCCGCTCCTGGAACCCCTTGTTATCCACAGCCACTAATGGTAAGGAATATGTACAAGGATACGTTCTTTCATTCTCCTCCACTACATTTTATGGTTACGTACATTTTGTTTAAAAAAAAAAAAGTTTTTCCTATAATATTTTTTTAAATGTTAGAGAGTTTGATCAAACACACTAAAAATTATAAGTCAATTAAGAAAGCTAAGAGTAACAACATAGAATATCACATAAGATGTCCTTGTGAAGATTTGAACTTAGGTATCCACAATGAAAATCCAAAGCTTTTAACAAATTAAACTCAATTCCATAAACTTTTCTATAATATTTTCATCCCTATAAACATATATATAATATAGTTAGTATTAGCTTGGTGTTTTTCCTAATGGCGAGGGATTCCTTAAACAGTGTCAACAGTTTGGAGTCTAATCAATATTCGCATCTAATAAAATACTCATTGCAACCCAACAATTATTAGTTGGAGAGAAAACTGCTAGCGAGGAGAAGAACATCTTTACTGCTTTTACAATCTTCTTTTCTCGTGCTTTCGATTTTGTAGGTAAATATTAATGTCGGGCACGAACAGGTTCCTTCAAATTAGACCTCTTTATTTTTCTTTTTAATTCATAATGGACAACTGGAAAATGTTTCCACTATATTTTAAGCTTAAGAGTGGTCAGTCCAATCTTCAAAGCATTACTCAACATCGAATTGTGCTTGGGCAGAGTTTGTAAGCATATCCTTTAATATGCATTGCCCATACCATCATGCTTATAGCCTTAATCCACTGACAAAGCATATTAACTTAGAATGAAAATTCTCATTCTCTTTAATTCCATCTATTATGCGTTTACTAGGGTAGCATCTTGATACAAAGCAGTATGGGAAAAAGAAATATAACTAATAGAACATAGGGCTAAAACTTTTTTTTTTAATTAATAAATTTCTCTTGTTTTTCTATCTTTCTTTATAATTTTACTCTAGTTCTATGTCTACTTTCCAATCAGCTGCTTTGATTGCTGCATTATTTTAATAAAAATATCTTCACATCCTTACGTTTTACAGAGGCTTCCTCTCACACCAGTTCCAGGGGTTCCACATTACAATCCTCCTGTATTTCATGGAGATCACTACAGGCCAGAAGATTCTTCTCCTATACATCCTGTAAATATTGATGTCAAGCCAGCAGCTTTGCATCCGGTAATGATCACACTAAACACTAAACATACTTATTAATCTAGCAGTTCCATTTTGTTTCAATTTTGCCATGTCAGTCTCTAACGAGAACCATATTGTAACAGCCAAAAGAAACAGTGGACGCGGCAATTAATGAAGTACTGAATGATCCGTGGACGCCGCTACCGATTGGACTAAAGTCGCCCTCATTGGAAAGCGTGATGACAGAGCTTCAGAGGAAAGGAATCTCCGCTGTGCCGCCACCTTCCGCTTGTTTAACAAGATAAATGGCTGCTAAATTGCCAGCAAATTATCTAATTTGACGACATCTCCTTGTGTTTTTAAAATAAGAACATGCCTACTTTATCCCGCCACTTGTATGGTACTACTTTTTATGTGCCAGGAAGTGCAGGACGTTGTTGGCGGCTTCTTCTCATTGCCATTCTTTTGTTGTTGACAATGGTGTGCCTAGCCAATAGCTTTTTATAAGGTCGAGAAATTTTACATTTCTCGCGTCTTGTAAGTTTTGTGTCCCTCCCTTACTGTTAATAAAAAGATCCTAGCTTCGATGTGAAGCTTTCTTTTGAATAATGTAGAATTCATGCTATAACCGAAGACTTTTTCAACTATTATCTATTGAACCAGCCGTGCACTTTGAAAACACCAGCTGCGAAAGAGAAACCTGCACTTGGGAGTGAGTATCTTGGAAGCAATAACAGTAGAGGGATGGAATTTACAGATGATATTGTAATGAGAGAATATAAACATAAAGACATTTAGCAGAGAGGATTCAATAGTAAAGCATTTTAATTTGGTGTTTCTTAAACTGTTAAGTGGAAATTTCAAATTATTGTAATTTTTGTTCTAAAAGTTTATTGTGTATGTGATGTAGGAGCATTCAGGCTCACAAGTTATCTTCCATCACTAAAACAAAAATATTTTCATTTTATTGTTTGATTTTTGCATTATTTGCATAAGTTTGGCTTCAAGAGAATCTTGTAGTGTGTTACAAATTGTCATAAAGAAAGTAATTTTTGGCATTTTATTCTTGTCTTATTCTTTCAATTTGAGTGCCAAAATGAAGAGAAAAACTAGTGAATGTTTGAAAAACAATTAACGTCTTTTTAATTTTCCAAAGATTGCAACTTGGTTGTTTTTATTTATTTTTCAGAGGCATTTACAATGTCAAGTCATTGGATATAGTTAAGTGTGCTTGGGTGCCATATTTGGAAGCATTTAATGAGTCATTTGAAGCATTTTTATAGGAATTTTAAAAGACAATTGGAGGAAAATGAAAGGGAAGACTTGTGTGCCTCTTTGTAGTGCCTCAAAAGGTTTCTAATGTGTATGAAATGTAGCCTTTGATGATGTCAAAAGGGAAGCAATCAACAACAAGAAGCTTGGAGAGAATTTGTAGGCCGCTCTAAGTAATTACATAGGGAAGAGTGTAGACAATTAGCTTGCCAAGAGAAGAAAGATAGAAGAGAGATTGAGAAGAATATGTAGATGTGTTTGTGATGTTAAATGCAACCATGAGCGCTATAGGATAAAGAAAAATATTAGATTTCAAAAGAGGAGTGAAGCTAAGAAGGTGTAAAGGCCTGAAGATTCCAAGATTTGTAGGCATGAAGTGCCTAGAAACATAGTAAAATTTCTAAATTTTTCTCCTTGTTCAAGTCCTCCATATATATAATTGTTCTTGAAGGGTTTTGTAATAAAGATATGTTTCAAATGTGTTTATGTAGATGGGATGATATGTAAAGGCTATAGGATTGGGTAGTTTGATAAGATTCCCCAATCTTGACTACATCAACATGCATCCTACTTATAAATAAGGTTTTAGGTCCACATCATTAAATATGATGCCACACATGAACATAATTTTTGTTGAAAGGAGTCCAGAAAAGCCCAAAAAAGTGAAACCAATACTTTTACATTGAGTCATTTTTATTGGTGAGTTGATGTGGCATCATATATTTCGTTCCCTTTTTAGACCTAAAAAATATATTTCATTTAGTTATGGGTAGTCGTCACCAACACTATCAACTTAGAAGTCACAACTATTGGTGCAGTTGTTGATACCTAGAATCACTTCTAAGGTAAACAACCTATGGGAAGCTTGGTGAATGGGGGACCTTGTGCATTTTCACTAAGCAACCTCCAGGATTTTAGAAGCCAACTCTTCATTGTTTGTAGAGGGGAAAGGGAAAAAAGTGTTACTTAAAATAGTAAAAGGTGATATGCCAAGCTTTTGGAACACTTTAAAATGCATAGGCTATTGCACAAAATGAAATATCAAGGCAACCCTTTACATCCAATATGGATTTAGGAACAGTCACAGATCTATGAATAACTATTCAAGCATGAGACATAAAGAGAAACCACATAATGATAATCACATAATAGAAAAGCTTAAAGTATAATCTACCTAGAAAAAACTGAAGTGCATACACTGAAGTCAAGAAAAAGCACAGAAAAAAATTCATGACACAATGAACCTTGAAGAAGAAAGGGCAAGCAAAAAAGTTGCTATATTTCTTGGATTCAAATGCCCATTACAATTTTAAGGCTTATGAAAATAGCTCTCTACATAAGAGTGGAAAGTCCTTGAATAATCCTCTATTAACAAACCTTTTTTCAAATTATAAAGATTTGACAATATATAGCAGTTAGAAAGCGGTGACTTGGAAACCCTAACAAAAAGAAGATTAGATAGTGTGTCATGTGTTTATTTTTGCAAAGCCTGAGAAGTTGAGATCTTCATCGCTAGCTCTAAAAATTGACAGCTAGCCCTTGATTCACTAACAAAATTATATCATTCATCATTACACTCAGCTACCACCCTTTTGCAAGTAATGTGATAGCTTAGGAGAGTTGCACCAAAACTCAAAGAAGCAATGATTCCGTGGAGCTAAATGCATGGAAACACGTGGCTACAACTAGAAGAAAACACAATGATTCTAGGGGAATTCTACCCGTGGGACGAGAACTCCAAATTTGGATTCGCTGAATAGGGCCCCATCTATTGGAAAAAAAATACTTAGCCTTGATTCTTTGGATCAGTTATCTCTTTGAGCCATTTGAACAAACATTCGAGGCGATGAACCCTGCATTCAGAAAGAAAAGACTAGACTTTACTTTTTAAAAGAAAGCAACAACATTTTTCAAAGTGAAGGTCAAACTAGAGGACTAAAATCCCAACGCCACTACAGGGAGAAGTTCCTAAGGTAAAGTGAGAAACTGGACAAAAGCACCAAACGATATTAGCCCAAAAATGACAAGATAATATTTCTAAAATAGGGAGCTAATGTAGCTAACCATTATCCTCAGAGGAGAAGGGGACACCAAGAACTAAAAATAGGCAATTGCATTTTCTTATGGCTTCGTAATGAAAATTCAAATTTGATACCCTGTAGAAAAAATACGTCCAACCAACACTCTAGATTAATTAGTCATAAAGCGAAAGTAAATCATCCAGGGATTTGTGTGTTTGCATAAGAGTTAATTTTTCCCTTTACTAAGAGGAGAAAATGGTTTACACTTGCTCGCTAGATTACGTGAGCGAGGTATTATCCCATAGCTGACCATATAGATCCTCGCTGTCAGTGAGGCATTCACAGCCCCAATGAGGTTACCTCCTTGAAAACCATTAACATTTCTCTACTGCCAGTCGGGCATCGTAGCCCTAGTAGAGTTGCTAATGTGACCTAAATTTTTCATTTTTATACATTTTCTCTTTTATTTTTTTATTGTTTTTCAATTTGTTTCTTATGCCTTTTGACTTTAACATGCATGGATGACTGTGACATCATCCCTCTAGGTTGGATTTCAAGGTGGTAGTAGGAAACCTCTTTTTTCACCTAGCGTGTGAGGGAAAGACATCTCATCCTCATTAATACATGTATTTAATTGTGAAGCGTGCGAGATCCAAACTAGATATCACCTCTTTCATGAAATGACTAAAATTAATGCATAAATGCTATGAAAAATGTGTTTGCACATACATGAGATCAAATATAATCTTTTAATTTAAGCAAAAATTAAATGCAATTACCACTTTTAAGTTTAAGGAGTACAAACTTCCTCCGACGACATCACCAACATCCAAAATGTGGCTCATTGTCTCAAGAAAGAGACAAGTAGCAGTTCTTGGAAAATGGGTAAGGTACCTCCGCAAAATTTGAAGAGATATTCTCTCAAAAGAATTAAATAAAAAATTCTTGCGGAAACAATCACTTTCTCTATAAAAGGGCAATTGTAAGGTATCTTCCTCCCTATCTTCCTTACTCACTTGTGTTAGCTATGGGTCTTGCTGACCTTGCTTGTTGCTTTTCTTTGAGCGCCATATCATCGGGCCATCCTCAATTAGTGAAACCAAACCTGACATCTAGGGCCGAGAAGAAGACTTCAAAAATTTTCCCCAAATAGGTCCATCTTCTGTTGGACATGAAAAGTATGGAATCCCTTCGTATACACTATGATTCTTGACCACAAACTCTTTTGCTGAATATGACTCCTCATGGGAAGTCACTAGCATAACTAAAGAATGCCAGAGGGCTCTTTATTGCTGTTCAAGCTTGAAAATCCTTAGCTCACACTAAAAATCAAGCAACATCTCCCTAGCACTGGGAATTGAGGCCGTATGACTGAGTTGGAGAGCAACCCAATTAGCATAGTTGAAGAAATTTGGGTCCATGCTCTATTTAGACCTCAACTACTACTTGTCACGTGCAATTTCTTTCTGCACTCACACTGAAAATTCTAAAACATGCACTGACCTTGGGCAACTACGCTTAACTCTGTCCCACTAGGCATTCCAGAAAAAAAGAACTGTTGATACCTAGAATCGCTTCTAAGGTAAAAAACCTATGGGAAACTAGGTGAATGGGGGACCTTGTTCTTTTTCACTGAGCGACCTCCAGGATTTTAGAAGCCGAATCTTTATTATTTGTAGAGGGGAAAGGGAAAGAAGTGTTACTTAAAATAGTAAAAGGCAATACACCAATCTTTTGGAATACTTTAAAATGCACATGCTATTCCACAAAATAAAATATCAAGGCAACCCTTTAGATCGAATATGGATTTAGGAATAGTCAAAGATATATGAATAACTATTCAAGCATGAGACAAAAAAAACCACACAATGATAATCATAGAATAAAAAATCTTAAAGAATAATCTACCCAGCAAAAACTGAAGTGCATACGCTGAAGTCAAGAAAAAGAACATAAAACATTCATGAAGCAATGAACCTTGGAGAACAAAGGGCTAGCAACATGATTTCTACATTTATTGGATTCGAATGCCAATTATAATTTTAAGACTTACAAAAATAACTCTCTACATAAGAGTGGAAAATCCTTGAATAATCCTCTATTAACATAGTCCTTTTTTCAAATTAAAAATATTTGACAATATATAGCAATTAGAAAGCGATGGCTTGAAAACCCTAATAAAATTTGGATCAGATAGTGTGCCATGTGTTTATTTCTACAAAGCCTGAGAAGCTAAGATCTTCATCACTGACTCTAAAAATTGAGAGCTAGCCCTTGATCTGCTAATAGAATCAGATCATTTATCATTATGCTCAACTATCACCCTTCTGTAAAGAATATGACAACTTAGGAGAGTTGCAAAAAAATTGAAAGAAGCAACGATCCTGCGGAACTGGACGCGTGGAAGCATGCGACTACAAGAAGAAGAATACACAACAAACTGGCATGAAAGCTTCTCTTAAACAAAGTTGAAGCTCCACAAATGCCCGCGGGATGCCCACTAGTAATGTCCAAAAAATAGTGGGGCCCACCGATAGAAAAAACTCTGCTAGCAAAAAGAAGAGACATGTGGCACTCAAGCGAGGCTTCTGTTCTCCAAAGCACACTGAATTCCTTCAAACACCTGCAATACATCCACGTGTCATGCCTAGATGATGTCTGGGCCTAGTAGAAAAAGGAAATGGAGCTAGCATTCGAAGGGGACATGACACACAAGAGGGAAACTTGGCTAACAAAAGGAATGCCATGACCAAAACACACGCCATACTGACAGATGGAAAAAGCATGTTGTTCTAAAATAAAACATAGTGGAAAGGAAAGAAGGAAGCGTTAGCACAAAAGCTAACTTTGAGACATTGCAAATTTTTAGTCACAATATTATTCTAAAAAATAATAGGCAATAATTCAATAAGTTCTATAATGATCATTAGAATGTGCTCAACTATTGTGTTTAAAATCTAATTGCCTTATCTAATATAGTGTATGTATATTTTTATTAAAATAATTAATTAAAATTTAAAATAATATATAAATGTTTTTTTATTAGGGTAAAATAAGTTCTGAAGGGGCCCTGAAACCCTTTTACAAACAAATTTTGAGAGCGATTTGGAACATTACATAAATATTCAGCTACAGGAGATATAACACTTCAGAATGACTGCTAACTATCAAAATAGAAACAACAATCTAAAAGATAAAACCATAAAAATTGCAACAAGAAATAACATGCTAAAGCCTTACAACTCAAAGCATAACATTTTCAAAGGCTCCCATAACCTTATTAATAACAAACCATGGGTTTTTCCAAGCACCCATAACCTGAGAAGACATGGGTTTTAACAAGGCTCCCATAACCTTAATTTTCACCAGTAACCAGATGCAACAATAAACACTCAGTAGAAAACTAAGAAAATGAAACTGATACAACTAGGCATCTAAAAGTATGATGAAACTCTTAGTCCTAAAAAAATTTCCCTTGCACAACTGTACTTCACCTCAATAGAAGCCAACACCAGCTTAATAAGAGCAACAAGAGAAATAAATCCTAGGAGCAAAAATGTAATACCCACTCACGTTTTGCTTTTAGTTTGTGATGCCATACTCTTTAGGCATTGGTTTCAATTGTTTGGCCGAATTCTTTTAGGCCACATTTCATGTGAGCTGATATTATTTCATTTGATAATGATAATTGTTTTATGATGTCATGATTTTACCTTATGCATAGATAGATGTGATGATGTTATCATGTTGATTATTATTTGTCAATTTCAGTTTATGATATACTTACCCCATACTCGCATGTGTATGGTTGTCTTATAT
>MU226986.1:2820999-2915144 GCA_018584345.1 Thuja plicata
TAGAGTTTCTTAATAAGTGATAACTAAAGACATATTTGGGATATTAAAATGAATTAATAAGATGTGTCCTCACCCATGCTTGAGTGCTAGTATAGGCTAAGATGGTTTGGAGAAGATGTTAGTTGCCTTGCGAGGTATCTGACATAGTTAGTGCGCCTTGTCAGTATGAGAGGACATTAGCTCCATGTATGGTCACTTGGGTGCCGAAATCCATTGTGATTATCTGAGCTGAACTTATGGGTAGACCTACATGATGACACCTTCCTTTACACATGCTAGATTTCCTACATTGTCAGTTGCCTCTGGATTAGTGAGTCTTACCTTTTTATGATGATTAGTACATCGGATTAGAGAGCTATCAGGATCCCTTGCTTAGTGGTTATACCTTGTTGGTTTTGGATATCCGATTAGGATCTGTTGTTATCTCCTCAGCACAGTGGGGTGGACCTTTGTGGTTCCACACGGACGGGTGGTAGTGATTCTTTACCCATTGAGATTTGACGTCCTTGTACCAGGTGCTTGATGGTTCTTTGCAGATGAGCTCTTTATGTTCCTTCATCATTTATTATGTAATTTGATTATTGTAATCTTGTATTAGTGTATCACATGTGATACCTAATCTGGAAATTGTAATATTAAGTAGTTTGGAGTGATTACTACATACCCTGCGACATGTGCAGTGGATGTGAGTTATGGTGGTTTCATGGTTATCCATGAGGATTGTGATTATGGTTATGTAAGTTGTATTTGATATGTTTAATCAGATGGAATCTTTTGTTATAATGTTAGTTGTGTTTTTCTTTAAGTAATTCAACATCATGGGACCCTTGAGTCATGTAATCTATGTGAGTGTAAGACATGTGTATAAATGGTAATCGCTTCCGCATGGTTGTATGTTTCTTTATGTTAACTTATAAAAAAAAAATATTCAGCACATATAGTGACATGTTTAGGTTAATCTCTCTTGGGTTCCCTGGCGGGGCGTTACAAGAAACAAATTCTCAGCTACATATAAATCCACCTCCATAGGAGTCCTCTCCACCTTGAAAGGGAAATCAAACATAACTATAGAAGAAACAATCAGGGCCGAAGAAACCCTTAATATATATAATTGTTAAGTGTAATAATATATACTCATAATAAATTTAAATTGATCTTTCTTAGGATTTGAAATGGTGGACATGAGAATCTCTCTAGACTAATCAACACAATGTAATTTAGATCTAAAGTTATTCATAATATTTGGAACATAAATAAACCTAGCTATTATCCTCAAGGAAGAGCTAGGTGTCGGGATTTCATTGCCTTGCCAAAAAAGATTGAGATAGTGAAATGTGTGTGTAAATGAACAAGGCTAGCAATAAAAAATTGACCAAATCTAATACAATATAAGAAATGAAACATTAAATATAAAAATAATTGTACTATCCTAAATTGTAAGCACCTATAATTAGATTCTTAATTAGGCCCTGTTTTAGTGTTCTCAAGTTTTCATGTCCATTATGCTTGATCCAGCTTCGTGCTGCTTATCATTTGGGCATTTTCTAAGCCTTCCCAACTTGTGGACCAAATTTTAATGTATTTTTGGGGGAATAGGTCCTCCCAATTGACCTATTCCCCTTGCTTTCCCCCAAACTTCAAATCAAGGGTCCATCTTATTGGTTGAGCAGGAAATCTACAATCTTGTCGAAATCCTTCGATTTTTGAGCTCTGAAATGTTGTGAGAGGTATATAGACAACCTATCTCTCCTAATTTTGGTATCAAGATTTAAAATCCACTCTCAAGAATTCAAGCATCCAAGGAATGCTTTGAAGGAAATCTTCTCCATTATATAAATCTTTTCTACCTCATGAAGGCCAAGTAGAGGAGACCTCAATCAAGGAAGATGATCTCCTTTATTTATCCACATCCATTGATTCATTATCTAAGGAAAGAGTCAATCAATCATAATAATATTAGAGAATTTAGGATTTTTTTACAGATCTATACATTTGTGGAGGGCTTCCTTGGTTCTTCTGTACATTCCAAGATCCAACATCTACATATAACAATATGCAAGCAATTACAAACATCTCCATATACATCATGACCTCAAAGTCCATTTATGAAGATATTTTTTATTTACATTAAAGATCTAATATCTACTTTACATTTATAAGATTTTATTTTAGATATATTTCATTTCTATTTGAAGGTTGATTCCTCAACCGAGGTTTGACTAAGAAAAACCCCCTTCTACTCAACAATTTCCTTGTTATTTCTGTGCAGGTATAGGTGGCATGTCTAGTGTATTGGATCTGGTAATTTTAGGACCTCACAGACAGTCTGTGATTGAAAATACTCAAAAGTGAAAGGAAAAGGTTAGCCAAAGTGACCTAGTCCCAGGAACAGGTTAGACCAGGTGACCTAGATGCTCCAGAATTTCTTCAAACTATTCTTGCAAGAAGTTACATCATCTGGAATCTATTTTTTGCATCCGCATTGAAGCTGTTTGTCCTTTTCCTCTTGTCTAGCCCTCTATATTGTATCATTCAATCATATCCCTCCTAATGGATCCCCCACATTTAAAAAATGATGGATCATTGCACCCACTTAGTGTTTGAGTCTTACTTGGGCCTAGTGGGTTATCTTCCTTCAAATGTAGTGAAGAATTGGTTAGTGCTGCATTAGAGAACCACCCTAACCAAAAATGTTTCTAATGAAAATAATGTTAATGCTAGTGATTTTGATGATATGTATGAGCTTATTGATTTTAATCTGACTTACCTATTAGATTTGAAGAAATGTTATCGCTAGTTTGTAGTGACAAACAAATTGACTCATCATTCGAGCATGGTCCTTATTTGGAACTTCTGATGGCACCATATGTCATGCTAAATGTTGTGCCTCTTGTGTGTTTCCCACCTTCTCTAAATAGTAAAGATCGAGACCGGGAGTAAGTGATATGTTTGACTAGCTCCTTTTGTGTGGTAGATTCTTTTATGTATTGCCTATCGTGTTGCATTTCTCTTGTGATGAGCTTCTTTCTATATGTTATGTTTAGATTATTGGTGCAAGGTGATAAAGGAATTGACCTGTCATGACTTTCATGTATTTTGTATCTAATTTCTTCTATATGTTGTATACATGGTATGTCGTGCATGTTATTTTTTTTTTGTAAATGTGCCTTTGTGTTATCTGATTGGGGGTGACTTTTCACTAAACTAAGAAATGTGAGAAATATTTCCAACAATTAAAAGAATATCTACTACATCCTCCAATTTTTATGCCTCCCATTCTAGGAAAACCATTCCTCTTGTATATTTTTGCTACAGAAACTGCATTGGGCTCTCTTCTTGCACAACATGATGAAAAAGGAGGAGAAAGAGTTGTCTATTATATAAGAGGAACACTGGTTGGATATGAATTGAATTATTCACTCATGAACGAGCCTGTCTTGTTGTGGTTTTTGCAACACAAAAACTAAGACATTACATGCTACATCAGAAAACTATACTCATGTCCCGGATTGATCCATTGAAGTATCTTTTAGGCAAAGAAGCTCTCATAGGCTGCCTAGCTGAATGGGTCAGGCTCTGAGTGAATTTTACATTGAGTATGTAGATCAAAAATAAATTAAAGGCCAGGTGATATCTAATCATCTTGCAGATGCTCCAGTTCCAGATGATCATCCATTTCTCTCAGAATTTCCAGATGAGTCTATTTCCACATTCACCGACTCTACTGAATGACAACTTTATTTTCACGGTTTACACACTAGACATGGATTAGTGGTAGGCATCATGTTTTTCAATCCACAAGGTGATGTAATAACAAAATTCTATAGAATTGCATTTGAATGCCTCAACAACATCGCCGAATATGAAGCCCTTGTCACTGGAATCAAGCTTTCTATTCAATGGAAAATCCAACATCTCAAAGTATATGGAGACTCCCAATTAGTCATCCAACAAGTAACTGGTGACTATGAAACAAAAGATGAAAATTTAGTACCTTACAAACAGTTCGCTGATTTTCTCAAGGATAAATTTGTTACAATAATCTTTTGGAAACTTCCGTGGGTACACAATAAACATGTAGATGATATGGCTACTATTGCCTCTATGATTGACTGATGCAAATTTCTCATCGAGTAGTTGTTGCTTCCTACATTTAATATTTCACAATCTGAGCTCATTTGTGATATTGTTGGTCTTGATTCCAATTGGTACCAAGATGTTTATGATTACCTACATGCCCAAATATTACCTCCTTCCCTGTCTCAAAACAAATGTCGAGCCCTTATCCGTCAAGCCTCCTACTATTTCATTGTCAATGATACCCTCTATAGGAGAGCCTTTGACCAAACCATCCTCATATGCCTTGATTCGTGAGAGGGTGAAACTACTTTACATGAGTTCCATGATGGTATTTGCAATGTACATTTAATGGTTTTAGTCTTTCTAAGAAGCTGGTAAGAGCTAGATATTATTGGCCCACCATGGAGCAAGATGCGCACAAGTTTTCTAAAAAATGTTATAAATGCCAGATCCATGGAAATTTGAATCATGCTCCAGTGCCAGATCTACAGCCAGTTGTTTCTCCATGGCCATTTTCTCAATGGGAATTTGATCTTGTAGGGAATACTACACCCATATCTTATGATGGCCACAAGTATATCATAACGGCCACTGAGTATTTTATCAAATAGGTGGAGGCTATTTCTATGACATATATCACAGGCAAGCAAGTTTCAAAATTCATTATGAATTATATCATTTGCCACTATAGAGTTCCTTTAGCTATCATTACTGATCATGGTAGCCTGTTTCAAAATAAAGATGTTATAAATCTTTGTGAGAAGTTCAAAATCAGTCATCAATTTTCCAGCATTTACTATCCACAAGGCAATGGTCAAGCAGAGGCGTCTAATAAAACAATAATCAAGATCTTTCAAAAGACTGTCAATGATGCTAGCCGAGATTGGAACCTACTACTGAATCCATCTCTTTGGGCCTATAGAACTGGCATTCGCACCCCCACTAGTGCCACTCCATACTCTCTTTTCTATGGCACTGAGACCATCTTACCTCGTAAAGTTGAAATTCCATGACTAAGAGTATCTTTGCAAGTTATTATTGATGATGAGCAATACAGAGTTTCTAGGTTGCATGAGCTTGAAATGCTAGATGAGCGGAGACAAACCTCCTTGGTCCACTTGAAACCATATCAAAAATATCTCAAATGGAGATACAACAAGAAATTCCCAACCCTCCATTTTTTGATTAGAGATTTGGTCCTGAAAATGAATTACAAAACCTAGCCACATAGAGAAAAGCCTGCAAAATTTGAACCCAACTAGGAAGGCCCCTATATATTCATAGCAACATATGGTTCCAGAGTGTATGATCTTGTAACACTGAAGGGAGAACCATTTTTAGAAGTATTGAACAACATGCACCTCTATAAAAATTGTGCATGATCCTAAAAAAATACAAAAAAAATTGCAAAAATTTCAAAAAAAATATTTAAAAAATCAAAAAAGAAAAAAAGAAAAAAAATCAAAAAGAGAAAAAATGGTTGCCTTAATGAAAACTTGGTAAACATGCATCTTGGCACGCAAAAATAGAAATAAAGAGAAAACTCCCATCCACAAGTGAAAACCTGGTAAATAGGGGCTTTGAGCAAGTACCATGGTGAAAACTTGGCAATTACGTGCCACACATAATAAGTTTTTGCTCCAACATCTATCATGATTCCACCTGGTATTTTTTTGTCCTTTCATGATCATATATTCCCCTTTTAATTGACCCTAGTGCCCCTTTATGGCCTGTAATTGGTGTATTTCCTTTGTCTTTTCCTTGGTACACCTAGTTTGTATGTATCTTTGGCCTCTATACATAGTCTATCTTCTATCTGGGGAAAGATTCCTGGCACTGACTGATTTTGAATTTGAATTTGAACTAGGGGAAAGAACTTGAACATGGCTTATTCATGAATTTCCTCAACTATCAGATTGGATATAACAACTTGTAAATATCTTAATGACCTGAAAAAAATCCTAAAAATCTAAATAAGAAGCTAAAAATCCAAAAAAAATTGCATAATGTTCTAAACAAATGCTAAAAATTTACATAATGACCTTACAAACCCCTAAAAATAAAATATGATCTTGAAAAAAGACCTTTAAAATCACATATGATGCTGAAAAAAGACTCTAAAAAGCATAAAAAGTCATGAAAAAAAATCCCTAAATATTGTATAAAGTCCTGAAAAAAAGATCATCACAAAAGAAATTCAAATATCTCAAAAATCCTAAATTTTTTTAAAAAAAGCTTCTTCAAAATCTGCAATAAAGTTGTACATTCTTGTCTTTCTCTTGCATAATGATCATCATGTGTGCAGAGATCCATGGAAGATCCATCATTCATGTGCTTAATGAAATCATGCTCTCACAAATGTGATCTGAATCATTGTGACTCAACATTCAATCTGGTTGGACCTGTTTGATCTTTCAGTCTCAACTATCAACCAACCAATCTATCCAACCTATCAATCAATCATCCAATCAGTCAATAAAAACTAAGCTATCAAACAAAGAACACTTAATGCAAGTAACAAAAAGATCAGAATGGTTGTTGGCTCACATTGTTTCAGTGAGTGTTTTATCTTTCATTGATTTTTTTCTTTTTTGATCATGTTCCTATGCTAATCAATGGTATTATTTAAACTTATGAGAGTATTTGGGATGGTTCATGATCAATTTTTTCTTTTTCTTTTGCCTGTTTGATGATCTCATGAAATTCAGGGGCATGTCTGCTATATGCTTCAGGACAGAGAAGATCACCCCTTGTCTGCATCGTATTTTTTTATGCAAAAGGATGGCTTTCTCGCTCTAGCTTTTGTGCCACCATGCACTACATCAAGTTTTTCTATATGAAAATAAGATCTTATGACATAATTGTACTTCTGAAAGCCAAAATGTTTCTATCTTACTAACATTTCTTTGTCTAATTTTCTCTTTCATCTAACACTTCTTCAGTCAGTCTTCGCAATCGTCTTGGTCTAGTACTCTGGTATATCAAAAACATGTGCATCTTGCATACATGAACTTATAAAAGGAAAAACACCAAAAACATGTGCATTTTGCATTCATTCATTTATAAATGAGAAAAATCCAAAAATATATTTGCATTTTGCATTTAAACATTTCCAAAGCTGCAAAATTTCAAAAGAGACAAAAATAATGATTGCATTCATCCATGTATATATTGCATAAAAAAAGATACATTGAAATATCTAAGCATCATCATATAACAGGAAATTAAAATCATGTGCATAAGAAAAATCATCATAAAGTAGTTGTATATCATTTATATATCTCAAAAAAGTATCAAGGTACAAAATCAAGGTGTCTGTATACACAGAGGCCTGCAGGCTCGTAATCTATAGCATGTCTATCAAAAATGTCCCTCTACTAGAGATAATCTCCTATCAACCTCTGCTCTCTCGGTCTTCCTGATCTCTGCCCTATCTAGAAGATGAGGCTCCTCCTTCCTGATGCCCTCTCTGCCCTGATCTAGGTGGCCCCATCAGTCACAACACTCCCCTACTGCTTTGTGTCCTATGAGAGTGTGATCTACTGGAAGACAATCTATAACTCGGTGCCCACTACTCTCGTGGCATGTATCTCCTATACATGTCCTTCCAATGCTGTGACTCGACTCGAGCATCCCCTAGAATCTATGCAACCCTGTGTGCAATAGAATCTGTGATGGTACTGATGAACTTTCATGACTCCTCACCCCTATGTGCTCGGTACATAGTTGTATCTCAAGAGGAAATAAAATTATCCCTCTCTACTGTCAACTTGTCCAACCTAGCTGAGAATGATGCTTTCTCTACAGCCCACGTGGCTCTTTCTATGTCTCTCTCGAGCGCTAGTTGGTCTATGTAGCTAGTCATCCCTATAATGTGTTGTCTCTGCTACCTAGTATCCTCAAACCTATCATCGAGCACCTATATGTCCTCATCGTGTAGTGGATCATCTTTGTCCTCATCCATCTGCATAGGCATCACATTGAGATCACTCTCAACACTATCCCCATCCTCTCTGATCTCCTCATCCTCCTCATCCTCCCCCTCCTCATCCTCCTCCTCTGTGCTCTTATCCCTAGCCATTCGCAATATCAGTAATGGAACCGCTAAATCTGTCAGAGGAACGGGCCTATGCTAGGAAAACCAATGCACATACTCAATTTTCATCCCTGCATCTGCTATGTTTGTGCCTACTCCCCACTATCTAGGTTGCATCTACTCAAACTTTGCATATTCTACCCAAGTCTAGAGTATTGCATCCCATGCCCTGACCTCACCCCTTGATTATGCAAACATTGTTGTGCTTATCGGTACTCCCTATCTCTCTCTGAACTGCCTGCACACTCTCTCTGGAAGCTGCATCTCAATCACCACATGACCTATGATAATACTCTCGATGAGGTATCTCTCATTCCTGCAGTAGGTTAAATTCTCTTTGTCATCATCCCATCCAGGGCAATCTCTATATGGTCGCCACATGAAATCTCTGATAATGTCTATCTCATGTTTGAAATGCAGTTCGTAACCTAGTGGCCCTGTGCAAGCACTCCTTGATAGCAGTACACATATGGCATGTCTGGTAGTATGATCCTCTCTATAATGGGCCAAAAGAAAACTGTGTGCTCATTATCTCACACCTGCAGTAACTTGATCCCGCTACTAATCGATAACCCTTCTTTGTAAGCTACCTGATGGAGCTAGTAGTAGATCATCACCAACATGCACATACCCCATGAAAAGACTTTCCCATCCATAATCATGCACTCTATGACTCTCCCCTAGCCGATAGGGAAGCCATGGCCTCATCTATTTGGCACTAGTAATGCTTTGATCACATAGCATATCACTGCGATCAGTATGTCGTGTTATCTCGCCACAGTCTCCCACATGATCCCATAGTCTCAGAAGTCTAGGTCCTTATCATCATTGTCAAACAGTCATTGTAGTGTTGATATCCCTATTATGGGGTCATACTCTACTAGCTCACTGTGTATAGGAATCCTAAGGATGCACCATACATCCTCCAATGTCACAGTCACCTCTCCTGTCGGTAGGTGGAATGAACTTGTCTTTGAGTGCCATCGCTCTACAAGTTCTATAATCAATCCATGATTTTCCCTAATCTCAGGCATGTATGTGATATAACAGAGCCCCAAAAATGCTAGAATCTTCCTCTCATGCTCGCTTAGCCTATGACGGATATCCAGGCACATCGGTCTGCTCTCCCGTGTCTACGATGATGCATGCTCCTCCTGCAATTACCATGCAACTTTGGTCAACTTTCTATACTTTTTGACCAACCCAAGACTTGTTTAACCAACTTTGAGATAATTTTGACCTTATCTTAGGGTTTTGAGCTTTTTAGGAAGGTTTGGGAAGGTTTAAGACCCGCGGACCCTGTTTCCCCCATTTGCAGTTACCTTTACTAACTGCGTAGTTTGGCTTACCAACTACGTAGGCAACACACTTGGGCATATGTGATGTGCACTTGGTCATTCCAAGTGTGGTTTCTACATAGTTGGGTGCATGAGTTATGTAGTTGGCATGTGTGGACCCCTTTGACCCCATTTTGACCTATTTTCGAGCCCTAAACTGCCTATAAATAAGTGCAAAACCCTAGAAATGACAGAGAGGGTCAAATGCACTCACCTCTGGTCCTACATCGGTCAGTCGTCAATAGCTACGCACTCATTCCCTGTGCTAATTTTGCACTGGCACTTGATCCATTATTGCTCCAGAGCTCAAATTCCTCCAAATGTGAGAGTGAAAATGACCTCCAAATCCCTCTCAAAGCCTTTTTATAGCCTCTTGGTTGCCTAGATGGACGTGCAACCTTTTCCATTTGTGTTGGTCGTGATGCTTTTTGAACTCTGCACCTCATAACTTTTGCATTTGAATTATGATTTTTGATCAGTTTGTTGTTGTGGATCTGTCTCATCATTGTCGCCAAATTGACCTATCACTTGCATTTTTTGGTCAATTTCTCGAGGGGGCACCTATGTATCCCTTTATCACTAGGGCATGTTTTGATGTGATTTTCTTCAAGATTCTTTGACACAACACTCATAAGCGCATTGTATCAAAGAGAGGCAAAATGTAGACACCCAAAAATGGTTCGAGCTTGCTAGTCTACATGTTTTAACATTTTTGGCATTACAATTGAAACATTGTTTTGCAATCTAATTATTCATCTATGTTGTGCATATGATCTTTATTATATGACAACATTGTGTCTTTTTTGATAATTGGATATTACAAATTGTTTAATTATTTACTAATATTTCTATTCTCTTGGATGAATTGATCATTTTCCTAATTGATTTTGATCAACCCTAAACCGATCCTATTCGATCCTACCATATCAAATCATCCTAAATCAATTCAAATATAATATATTCTATTCCTAATCATTTCAGAATAGTTTTGGACTCATTCCAACCATTTTGGGGCATTGTCCAAGATCACTGATGCCTAATTAAATCACTTTTCAAATCGATCAAACCCATTTCATAATCTAATCAATCTTATCATCATTCTAGGGAAATTGCCCAATTTCATCAATGCTTCATATCCTTTTATCACCCATTTGATAATATTGTCCAAGTCCATCGATGTTATCATTGTCAACCTATCATCAATTCAATAGTATTGTCCAAGTTCGTCAATGCTATTGCTGATCATCGTTATTTTGGAAATATTGTCCAAGTTCATCGATGTTTCCCTATACCTATATCAATCCTATGGCGTCATCAAAATTCATTGATGTTATTCAATCATTTTCAAACATCATTATTTGAGCGCATTGTCAAAGTTCATCAGTGCCTCGAACCTATCATAATCCTATCAATATTATCAAAATCAATCCTATTTATCATAATGCCTTCAAATTGATCAATAATCTACTAATTTATCCTCTAGGGATGAATGACCTAAGATTTGTCCCTATTCTTTATGAATAAATAATATTTATTCGTTCTTTATCCTATGTCTTCACAATTAATTTATTTCTAATTAATTAATTGGATAATTCTAGTTTATGGATTTTTAGAATTTTGTAAATACTAATTTTCTCTTTTATGAGGAATATTGAATTCTTAATTGAATTAATTCCTCATAAATCCACATAATTTGGCATATCCCTTAATTGTGCTTCATATCCCTATTAATGTGCTTCTTGATTTCTTCCACCTTTCCCTATCCATTTTTCCACTAATTATGCTTCCATTTTCCTATTAATTTGCTTCTTCCATTTCCCTTCAATCATGCATTGATTTTATGCATTTTGATTCTGCAAATTGTCTCTCATTTTCTATAAATTGAGATGCAATCCTCTCATTCAAGTTTGAACCACTATCTCCTAGTATTCTTTCTATCAACTTTGTCTTTTCAATTCTTGTGCATTTTTGTCATTGACAAAGAGCAACAATAATCTACTCCATGGAGAAGAAGGGAAAGCATTTGAGTATCACTTGAAGGGGGTTTTCATGTGTTTCTTGCATATGTTTTTGAATTCACATTTCAATGGCTCTAATGTTAGATTAGATAGGTTTGCATATTGCTTAGGGTTTTGTGGTTACCTAGATATGTATATTCTGCCTTTTTCTGGTCTTACACCGACATGATAAATCAATCAAATAAGTACTTAGAAATTACATGCAAGAGAATAGACCACATACCCACAAAAATGTAACACAAGATATACCTTGGGAAAAATCCAACCTCTGAAAATATTCATCATCCATGTATTTTCCAAGAATGCAACATTATAGTACATCCATACAAAGGCTTTGAAACCCTATTCATTGACAAGCACTCCATCTAAACAAGCTTGTAACCATACATCCCATGGCATACTTCCAACCTACACAAATACTAACTTGGATTCACACAAAAAACTACTCTTATGGTTTCTTTCATAGAAACAAGCTCTCACATGAGCACTAAGTGGTGTTACTAGTATCCATGTTCTAAAATCATGTGCTACCTAACCACTTGATCCCACATTTAATATTGAGTGCTTCATCAATCTTCTTTCCCTAGTATTATATAAGTAAAATAATGATAATATTACAATGTTACAATACAATATTAAATCTCCCCAAGAATATGTTAGAATGATTTAGAATAAATGAGAGGGGAGTGAATCAGTTATCCAAGGTCCAGATGTACCAATTTAAATTTCAAACACTTCAACCAACTCAGATCCACTCAGTAATCCACTCGGTCTCTATAGCATATAATCAATAATATAAACTTGCAATTTACTTTCCTACTGTAATCAACTTGTAGAATATAAAATCTTAATAGTACAACACATAAAATAACATTCACACAAGTATGACACTAGGATTTAACGTCAAAACCCAATATGGGAAAACCCACCAGTAACATGCTACCAATTTTTGACTCTTCTGAAGTGAGCTCTGTGAAAAGCCAACCCAGTTAAAGGTTACAATACACACTATTAAATGTGACCCGATTAAAGGATTTAATCACTCTGTTAACATTGAGTCTTGTTAGAGGGCTTAGACCATTGCATGAGAATGTCACCTTGATTAAAAGATTTAACAATATGACTATTAGGTCAACCTTATTTAAAAGGATTTTTCAACTGATACAATGGTTAGAAAGTAATAGAAAATTGTGATCTAAAACACACAACTCACTTTGAAAATACAAATCCAATTATAGCTCAAATTCTAATTCACTGACTGTCCTTCATTATCATCACTATCACTTAGATCTTCTTGGAAATCCTTCAAGAAATCACCACTGTGCAGTCTTGTACTCCTCTCTTCAACCTTCTCTTCCTTCTTCTTAGATTTCTCCAATCAACTAAATTAACCTCATACCACTCTCACATAACCTGCAATTTGGCTAATCTTATACCTCTCTTATCAGGTAGCTTTATCTATTGTCTCTTAATCATCACCGTAGATCTTAGGGTTTGATCAGATCCAATGAATCCTTCCATCATTTTATTTCCATCTACATTGTAGAATACAACTTGTAAATCCTTCTTGAATCCATACATAAAATGGTTAAACATATATTAAATGCTCATTTAATTCTCCACAACAATCATTCTTATCTTAAATACGCTTCACATATCCCAATAAAATCAACTATGTCAGCTGGGATCTCAAATCTCTCTCAAACTATCATAATACTGACACTCAGTTAATACTCTTCTCTGTCACTTGGTCATCTCTATGTAACTCAGTAATTCTCTAACACTCAAAAAATATTGATGCTCGATCGACACTAAATTTTTGCGGCACATACTGGCGCTCGGTTGACACTCGTCTCACTCGGAATTACTCGGCACATACATAAGTTTCTTAATCTTCTTCTCTATTACTCGGTCAAGACTAATCTTGTAGTCTTCCAAAATTCACTTAGACTTAAGATAAACAATATATTACCTTGTCACAGTGCGATCTCATCAACTACCCATTGTAGTTTCACCTAACTCAACCATTTCACCAGGTCTTCTTTTTATCTCTCCTTTTCAAATATTCTTCATCAATCAATTGATATGGAACTTTACAAGATAGCAATTGTATTACTATTTAAGGTTTGACATCAATGGAAATATAACAATTGTTTCAATTATAGTTTCCAACAAACTCCCTCTTTGTCATTAATGGAAAACACATGCAAACAAACAACATATGAAAGGTTCCCAAAAAATCCAAAAAATATATTCTATAAATAGATTTTCATTAATGTCCTTAGCTTCATTTTGATTCTCTCCAATACAAATATTGTCTCCCTCTTGGATAGATTTCTTTTGAACATCTCCCTCATATTATATTGCCCTCAATGTTTCCTTACTAATTTCTCTTATGTATATCTCCCTCTTTGACAACAATGCCAAAGACAAACATCTTCATTATGTAGATATCTCTATGTTAGGTTTCTAATTATATGCTCCCTCTATCATCTTGCTTATGACTGATCAACATCTTTTGCTTAACACTTCACAACTTTATGAGACTCCTAAAGTGTGACCACCTTTTGCATCAATCTGTCAGATATTCTATGTAACACATTTGATGCAACCACTCTATTATGATATCATTTAGCCTCAAATAAGGGGAATCACCCCTAATTTTCCTCTTAGATACTCATGAGAATGCTTAGGTAAAGCTTTAGTAAATATATCTGCCAATTGTTCCTTTGTATTAACATATTCAAGTCTTACTTCTTTGTCTTGTACCAGCTCTCTCAAGTAATGATACTTGATAGCAATATGCTTGGTCCTTGTATGCATCACAGGGTTCTTTGAAATATGTATAGCACTAATGTTATGACAAAAAATAGCAATTGGGTCTATGATCTCCTCCTTCTTACCTTTCAAAAATTTCCTAATCCACACTATGTTGAACAATTCACTATTACTGTGACATATTCAACTTCTGATGTAGATTGAGAAATAAAATTTTGTTTCTTTCTTGTCCAAGAGACTAATCTCTTTCCTAAAAATAATGCGCCACCACTTTTTCTCTTTCTGTCATCAACATTACCTTCCCAATCTGCATCTATGTAAACTTTCAGTTCAAACTTCTCATTCTTCTTGTAATATAATCCATACTCCTCCATTCCCTTCAAATATCTCAGAATCCTTTTAACTTCCATTAAGTGACTTTCTTTAGGATTTGTAGAAAATCTTGCAACAATCCCAACTGCTAATTCAATATCTAGTTGACTGTGGACAACATATTGTAGTTTTTCAATCATTAATCTATACATGGTTTGATTCACTTCAGTTTTCTCATTAGTCTTTGATAGTTTATGTCGAGTAGCCACAGGATTACTTATAGGTCTAGAGTCTTCCATGCCAAAATTTTTCAGTATCTCCTTAATATACTTAGATTGTGTAATTTAGATACCTTTCTTCATCTAATATACTTGCAAACCAACAAAAAATTTGATCTCTCCAAACATAGACATCTCAAATTCATTTTGCATCTCTTTTGCAAATAACGGGCATAAAACAACTTGTCCTTCAAATATGATATCATCAACAAATATTTTAGCTAACAATATCCCTTTACCTTTCTCAAACTTTAAGTACAGATTATGGTTGTCATTTTTCCTTATATATCCAATCTTAGCTAAGTAATTATGCAATCTCTCATCCCATGCTCTAGGGGCTTGCTTCAATCCATACAACGCTTTATGTAGCTTGAAAACCATATTATTCTTGCTTGAATCAACAAATCCTTCAGCTTGTTCAATGTATACCTCTTCTTCTAGTATTCCATTCAGAAATTATGATTTGATATCCATTTGACATACTTTGAATCCTTTGTAACTGCATAAGCCAATAGATTTCTAACTCCTTTCAATCTTGCAACTGGGTCAAACGTCTCACCATAGTCAATTCCTTCTTCTTGTGCATAACCTTTGCATACCAGTCTGGCCTTATTTCTTATAACTTCTCCATGTTCATTCATCTTGTTTCTAAATACCCACTTTGTTCCAATAACATTTGTGTCCTTTTCTCTAGGTACTAGTGTCTAGGTTTGTTCTTCTCAATTTGTTCAATCTCTTCATTCATGGCCTATATCCAATCTTAATTTAATAAAGCATCTTTCACTGATTTTGGCTCAAATTCACACAATAAACATGTCTGATTTTTCAATTTGCTTCTTTTCATGACCTCTGAATATTTATCTCCAATAATTTGATCTGGTTTATGATGTCTTCTTACATATTTTTCTAGTGTAGGCTCTAGTCTCCTTTGCTCTTTATTTTCATCCTCAGATTCATCATCAAAGTTAATTTTAGGTTCATTTTGTGTCTCTACTTCTTCCTCGACAGTCTCCTCCTAATGCTCAGAAACATCTTTCTGTAATGGCATTTTCTTACTATTGCTTGGCAACATCATTCTATTGTTCGGTAGCTTCTTTTTCAGGTTCAGGCACACTGCTGGGCTCTCCTTCATTCATATAAATGAAATATATATAACCTTTAGGTTCTTTCTTATAATCCACTTCATTCTTTTATGGATATTCATCAATTCTAACATTTTCACTTTCTACAACTTTGTCAGTGTTAGGATTCAAACACTTATACGCTTTGCTCTTAGTGGAATAACCTAGGAATATGCCTTCATCACTCTTAGCATCAAGTTTTCCATTTATATTGTCCTTCAGTATATAACATTTTCTCCCAAAAACTTTAAAATATTCTACATTAGGTCCATAACCATACCATAACTCATAAGGTGTAATATTAGTACCTTTCTTGACTTTTACTCGGTTCAAGGTATAGATTGATGTACTAACAGCTTCTCTCCAATACTTTTGTGCAACATTCTTTTCTTTCATCAGTGTTCTAACATAATCCATTATTTATCTATTCCTTCTCTCGGCTATGCCATTTTGTGGGGGAGTCCTTGGAGAAGACATTTTTTTTTAATTCCTCTATCATTGCAGAACAATTTGAACTCATTAGATATAAACTCTCCTCCTCTATTAGATCTTAGACATCTCAAGATCTTACCTATCTCTTTTTCAAATTTTTTCAAAATACCACTTAAACAACTGAAAAGCATCATATTTTTCTTTGAGAAACATTATAGTCATCATTCTAGAGTAATCATCAACAAATAGTATGAAATATTTATCACCTTAGTAGCTTTGTACACCAATAGGTGCACAAATTTCAGTATGAACCAATTCTAGAACATTGTCAAAAGTATATAGGTTTTTCTCTTAAAACCAGACTTTGTCATTTTTCCCAACTAACATTGCTTACACATAACATTATCAGGTTTCTTCAATCTTGGTAATCCTCTTACTCTTTTCATCTTACTAATTTTTACCAAATTGTCAAAGTTCACATGACATAACCTCTTATGACATTACCATATATCATCATATTGTGCAAAAAACATGTCTCATCCAATAAATCTAGATAGAACAAATTACCTCATGTTTGTTCTCCACTTCCAATCAGTTCACCAGTAGCATCAAAGATATTAGTTTTTCTTTGATGGAACTCAGCTCAGTATCCAGAAGTATTCAACTGAGCAGCACTCAAAAAATTATAGTTTAATCCTTCAACCCAATATGCATTGTCATATGTAATCTTATCAAATATTTTTATTGATCATTTTCCTTTCACAGGACATGGTTTTTCATTGCCAAACTTAACACTGCCACCTTTGCAGCAGTTTAAGGTTTCAAATTTATTTTTATCACCAGTCTTGTGATGTGAGAAACCACTATAAATTATCCATCTATCACCTTTACTCATATATGAAATAAGTTCAATTTTCTCGTCTTCACCAGAATCATCTTTCATAGAAACATAAACAACTTCTATATCACTGTCATCATATTTATGAGATTCACTATTAGTTTCTCATTCAGTAATATAGCAGGATTTCTTACCTTTGTCTTTATAGTCCTTACACCTTCTGAAATTTTTTTCATCCCTTTTTCCTTTATACTTTCTTTCTCTTCTCTCATCCTTGTCATTGCTATCGGGACATCTTGCAGCAATATGACCAACTTTATTACATGAAAAACATAATATAGGAAGTTTACCTTTTAATTTTACTCTTCCTCTCAGTAGTCTTCTATCCACAAGTGCTTCAATTTCCTCAAGATCTCCATCAGAAGTGTCACTATGGCTATTCATATGTCTTTCTTTTCCTTTCTTTTATTTATGAAGAGTCAGTTGTGATTTGAATGCATAATCAACATGGTGAGGAGTGAAATTATCAAAATTTGACATTACAAAAATAGTAAGTCTACCAACTAAACCTTCCAGAGTTAGGTTTTTACCAAGAGTACATCTCAGTTCTTGTATAGAAGATACTCTAATAGAATATATAGGAAGTAAGGTTCTCAGTACCTTGCTAATAACAATATTGTTGGCAAGTTGACAATCTGAGTGTATATGACTTATTTTGTGTTGTCATTATGGCAACAAAGTCATATGAAGTTTTGTCAAGTAAAATTGGAAGACAAAATGGTTAAGTATAGAAGACAAAGAAGAACAGAGATATGCAGTCGATCAGAGCACCAGCACATGTGTGTTAGAATGAATCAAGCTATGCGCATTCATATATAAGATTTATGATATGTTGTTATGCTTACCATATACACGCATGGTATGAAATGACAATACGGAGAAGCTACAGAAAGATTAAGTGCACCTACAGTTTAGAAAATAGAGTATGAAGCCGACTTCAGTTTTTGGATTAGCATGTAATCTTTTATTTTTTAAAGGCTATGCGTCTATTGTAATAAGTTAGTAGTTATGTATTAAACATTATTGTAAACATGCTTAAGCCAATTTGTTTGGAAGCATTGTGAATGTTGTTCTTGGGCCAACTAAGGTCTTGTTTTTGGTCGCGTCTATTCAGGCATGAACATATATATATGACATTTAAAGTTGTATTAGGAAGTGTCATAAAAATATGCAAAGAAGAGATATAGAAGAAGAGTATAAGATGTTAGAATAAGATAAAGCACTTTAAGAGAATAATAGCATCAGCACATAACCGAAACTGATCAGACAATAGTGTCACATACAACAGTTCACTTTTGGATATAGTGTATATCTATTATCAAGGTTGTATCCTTCATTTTATTGAGCAGTGAGCTCTTGGACAGTGATTCCTCACCCCTAACAGGGTTATTGTAAAGACTCCTAATAGGGTCATTGTACTTGCATTGTAAAGACTGCTTCTAACAGGGCAAAGGAACCTTAAAAAGTTCATTATTCTAGTACAATCATTTGTGGGTACTAATTCCCATCGGGGTTTTCCTTTTATCAAGATTTCCCCGTAAACATATCTAGTGTTGTGTTGTTATATTATTCTTCACGTGTTATCTATTTAATTGAGTTTCAAATTGCTGAAATAGAATAATTAGTTAAACACTGATTCATGCCCCCCCCCTAGTGTTTCCAACAATTGGTATCAGAGCTCTGGTCCTCTGTATAGAAGTTTAACCACTTGAGGAGGTCATGGATTTAGCAGAAGTGAAATATCTGAAAAAGAATCTTGAAGCAGCTCTTGAAGATCTTGACAGATCTGAAAAAGAAAATGAAGAACTTAAACTAAAGGTTCATGGCTCACAAATGCTTATCAAAAAGTTAAAATATTTGAAAGATTTCTCTACAAATGATTTGGGTAAAATGGTCAAGAAGCGAAATAAAGAGAATATGTCTTTGAAAGATAAGATTGAAGATCTTAATGAACAACTTACAGATAGCCTAATAGCTATTGAAGAAAATACCAAAGCGAATAAACAATTAGATGATGAACTTATGAAAGCAAACATGAAAATCTTGGAATTAGAAAATATAAAAAAAAAGATAGAATATGAACTAACAGAAGCAAAAGACAAGATTGATAAACTACACACAAGTTCTGATCTAATTCAATCACAACTTTATGCACAAAAGTTAAAAGGTGATACTACTAGTGTTGGATTCAGTGTAGCTCAAATTGAAATCAATTCAATGCAAGAAATAAAGAAAGCACAAGAGACATCCACTGAAGAAAAGAAAACTGAGAATATTGCAGAGGCTAAAACTGAGCCACCTAAAGATGAACTCAAGAAAGTTAAAAAAACTTGTTATGCTTGTAACAAGCATGGAAAATTGGAAAGAGATTGTAAAGAAGTAAGACCTTTTAATGGTCATTGTTACTCATGTAATAATTTTGGTCATAGGGCTATTCATTGAAGGATAAGTCAAAGAAATCAGCCACAACAAAACCAAAGAAATATGACTCAATACAATCAGAGAAATCAACCTCAAAGAAACCCTCAGAACATTACATGTCAAATATATAATTATAATGGACACATAGCCAAGTAGTGCATCATGATGAATAATAGCATTAGACCTCCTATCATTTGTCACTTATGTGGAAAAGTTGGACATATCTCAAGTTTTTGTAGCTCAAGAGCACAAAGACAAGAGAATCCTAAGAAGTCACTATTTGAAGAATCAGGAGAAGTTAAATTTGTACAAGCTAAAGAAGATGTAGATAAAATTTGGGTTGAAGTAAAGAAGGATAATAAAGAGAAAAAGGTAGTAGATGCATCCACAATGGAAGCACCTTCTACTTTTGGTTAGTTGACCCTCATGGTCTTAGGGGGACCTATTCTAGCTCTGAACCCCTGCATGGATGGTATACTCACCTCTGAGTATGTGCCTATGAATTCATATATTTGGTGACAAAATAAGGATGTATGCATATATGCATAGTCTGAACTTGGACAGAAGCAAAGATTGAAATTCTCTATGAAAACCACTTTACGGAAAAGAGCATTAAATGCAATAATCTTTTATATAAGTTGGTAAAAGATCTTTAAACCTCACTTTGCATTCAATATTGAGCATTTAGAGAGCATATGAGAATTGAGCATCAAAGAACTACACATTAAGGAATTGGTTGGTTTGTGAGTGGATTAAAGATTGAAACAGAACCCTAGCAGTCGGGTCATTTCAAAATCGCCGTGAAACCCTATTTAATAAAGTAGCAAGTAATTATGGAAACCCCTATTGTATTTGACATTGCTGAAAGCAAAAGATTCATGTTCAAAAAGAATCCATTCAATTCCATATTAGATGATGTTGAAGGAGCATTTTCTAAGACTCCACTAGGAGTAGTGCATGTAGAAGACATTTGTGCATATATATATATATATATATATATATTGCAACAAGGAAACAGTTGGTGACAACAGCATTGCTACTATTATGGCTTCAATGATGAAACCAAATTATTCATTCAAAGATGAATACACACATCTCACTGATAACCCTATCTTTGAGTATTCTAACACACGATTTCTATGAGCTAGAATGGGTTAAAATCCTACTGAGTAGAATACATGATGACCTTTATTAGATTGGTGAATTTCCTATCCACATAACCTCAAACCTAATTCATGACATGACTGGACTTCCTAAGACTGGACTAGTTCTTCCCACTGGTAAGGATGTTAAGAAGCAGGTGGAACAAGTATGCTTATCCAGAAGTGATAGGCGCAAAATAACTGATGATCTCATTGAGGCAGATGACATCAAATTGGTCACTATGATCCTAGGTTATAAGTTCCAACACGCAAGCAAAATGAATAGTGTGTCTGCAACAACTATCCTAGCAGAAATAAAAATGGTGAAGGATAATACACAGTACAATCTATGTGAAATATTACGCACACAGCTGATTGAAAACATTAGGGAGGTCAAGCATGACAAGAGAAAAATACTTAGATTTGGCTCTTTGATCATCTATCTCTACTTCCACATTGTAGGTAAAGTTGCCAATCTTTACCTAGACAGGAGTAAACCCACTATGTCTCAAATATCACTAAAAGCTACATCAGAAAGCAACATGAAAGATTCTATGGACATGAGATCAAAACATTTAGGATCAAGATGCAGAAAAGGTTCAGGATAATGGAGAAGATAGTTTATAATTACAAAGACACCATATGCTTTATGGTAGAAATTGACTGTGCATGCATGGACATAGTTGAACCAAGGACAAAATGGATTCATCCACCTGGCTATGAAGTTGAAGAACACATTTTGGAAGGGTATGACCAAGTTCTCCTATCCATGCCCAAGGATCCTAATGAACCTAGATGGGGTACTTATAGAGAAAAGACAAATCAAGTTGATTTTGTCTTGTACAGTGCAGACAACAAAAGGAAGGCATCAAGGATTACTTCTAATATCCTAAAAGTTCATGGGGTTACACAAGAAGACCTAGACAAAGCTAGGGAAGCTAAGATTGCTAAAGAAATTGAGAAATCTCCTATAGAAGTGAAAATGGAAAAGTCTGATGATATGCCTAAGAAGAAGAAGAATAAATCTGATGAAGGTACATCTGTTCCATAAACTACCATTGATCTAGAATCCTCTCCACCTTCTGTACCTAGTAAGATGACTAGATGGAAGAAGAAAGTTCCTACAAGTCACCCATCCTCAAGGACCACAAGGAGAAACGTAAAGAACACTCAAGCCCCTCCTGAGGTAGGATTCAAACCTAGTCTAACAGTCCTAAAGAATAGAATTTTTAATGAGGGAAGACTAGAATCTATCAAAAATATATATATGACAAGTACCAAGAGATAGACAAATCAAAAATTCACTCTATGATTATCTCTCACATGATCAAGTTCAAGAGGATAGTATTGGAACTCAAAATAGTCATACCAAACAAAGTATGGAACATACTTGATGTATTAAAAAGGAAAGTAGTTGAAGAGGATATGAGGATAAGAGAAGAAATATTAGACAGTCTTCTCCCTATTTTCTCACATGATGAGAAATCCATTCTGTTGGATTTAGTAAAACCTCGTCTCAGAACCAAAACAATGATTCTCCATAGCATGAACAAAGAATATGAATTGGTTGGTGAAGAGACTTAGAAAGCATTTGAGAGGGTATTTCTGGATAGACACATGTATCCATCAATGGCACCTACAACAAAAGCAACTCCAGCTCCTCCCAAATAGAACAAAGAGCCAGTTATTCTAAATGCGCCTAGGACAGGTCCACATGATTTAGTGCCCACTATTTTAATAACTTTTGATACAGCCAAAGATTCAAAAGAAACTATTGTGATTGATGATGTTAAGATATCCATGACCACTTCTAACAATGACATGGAAAAATTTGAAAAATCATTTGTCAGCACTGAAGAGACAAAGAAGGTATGCACTGATGACACATCTTTAGAGTAAGAAGAAGTTAACTCTAAAGATTCAATGGATTTGAATAAAGAGGAAGAAAATCAAACTAATGAAACACCAGCTATGGAGATCCCTATGAAGAATGAATATGTGGATGCCAGTCAGAATGTAATACATAATTTATCCATCAAACCATCATTGTTGTCAAGATTGACACCCGATTTAGCAAATCTAGATGCTTGGGAAGAAGAAGATTTGATTAAGATCAGTGTGCTACCCATGGAGAAATCCAAAGAGAAACAATTCATGAGAAAGCCTCTCCTTCTATAGATAGTGAAAATTCTAAATGACTTAGTGCCAATAGATAATAAAGTGGCTAAGATTCAGTCAGTTGATGATGTTGACGACATCTTGACAAGTTTCAAATCACATTTCACAAGTTTAGTAGACTCTGCTACTAAAATTGCAGAAGATGAGTACAAGAAGGGAAGATTGAATGAATTGGTAAATAACTTCTCTTTAGATCTCAATTCATTAAAGATTGGTCAGAAAATTGTGAAAGAGTTGGCATCAAAAGGTAGGAAGGTAATAGCAAACTGCATGGACAGAGTAAAACTTACCTATGAACACATCAAGAAGATAGAGGAAGAAAATATCTTGGTTGATAACATAAGGCAATCAGTTGAAATATCATCCCAATACATCAACATCTACAAAAATATCTATCAAGGACAGATAGACAAGATTGAAAAATACAAAATGGAGATCAGTAAGATAAGGATCAGGCAGACTCAACTGCGAAATGCACTTGCACCCTCCTTAGCAGTTTTGAATGAGAACATCAAACAGATAGATGCAACCATTGCTACCTATGATCAAGGACCTAGCATGGATCTAACAAAGATGGAGAAGATTACATATATTTTATGCACCCATCTTCAGACAGTTGATGCACTGAAGACATTCTGGCAGCGAGAGATCAAGAATCTTCAGATTGCTTATCCAGATGTATACATGGAGTAAGTATCTAGAGACTTACAATTTTGACACATTTTCCATTAATTTCAAAGGGGGAGTAATGTATGTATATAAGGAATATGTTATATAGACAAAGTTATGATGTAAATCATTTTTGCTGTTAAGTCAAAGTCTAAAACAACTTTGCCACATTCCTTTGTTGCCATTAATGACAAAGGGGGAGATTGTTGGAAAGTTGACAATCTGATTGTATATGAATTATTTTTTGTTTTCATTATGGCAACAAAGTCATATGAAGTTTTGTCAAGTAAACTTGGAAGACAAAATGGTTAAGTATAGAAGACAGAGCAGAACATAGATATGCAGTCGATCAGAGCACCAGCGCACGTGCATCAGAATGAATCAAGCTACACACATTCATATATAATATATATGATATGTTTTTATGCTTACCCTATACATGAATGGTATGGAATGATAGTATGGAGAAGCTACAGAAAGATTAAGTGCACCTGCAGTTCAGAAAACAAAGTATGAAGCCGACTTCAGTTTTTGGATTAGCGTGTAATCTTTTGTTTTGTAAAGGCTATGCACCTATTGTAATAAGTTATTAGTTATGTATTAAACATTATTGTAAACACTCTTAAGCCAATTTTTTTGGAAGCATTGTGAATGTTGTTCTGGGGCTGACTAAGGTCTTGTTTTTTGTCGCGTCTATTCAAACATGAACATATATATATGACATGTAAATTTGTATTAGGAAGTGTCATCGAAATATGCAGAGGAGAGATATAGAAGAAGAGTATAAGATGTCAGAATAAGATAAAGCTCTTTATGAGAATAAGAGCATCATCACATAACCAGAACTGATCAGACAATAGTGTCACATATAGAAGTTCACTTTTGGATACAGTATATATCTATTATCAAGGAGGTTGTAGCCTTAGTTTTATTGAGCAGTGAGCTCTTGGACAGTGATTCCTCACCCCTAACAGTGTTATTGTAAAGACTCCTAACAGGGTCATTGTACTTGCATTGTAAAGACTGCTTCTAATAGGGCAAAGGAACCTTAACAAGTTCATTATTCTAGTACAATCATTTGTGGGTACTAATTCCCACCGGGGTTTTCCTCTGATCAAGGTTTCCCCATAAACATATCTGGTGTTATGTGTTGTTATATTATGCTTCATGTGTTATCTATTTAATTGAGTTTCAAATTGTTGAAATAGAATAATTAGTTAAACACTGATTCACACCCCCCCTCTTAGTGTTTCCAACAAATATCGTCACTAATAGTTCCATTTTCTCCTCTAATAGCATTTACAACCTCTTTAACTCAGCTACAATACTGAACTACAATTTCACCATCTTGCATTCTCATCTCATCAAACTTACCTCTCAAGCTTTCAGATTTGGCTCTCAGTACAATTGTATCACCTCCATATATATTTTCCAGTGTATGCCACATTTATTTTGCAGTTTTGCAATATTTTTTCTCTTCAAATTAAGGATAGCGTAGGGTTGATACAATCTCCAACATTGCTTGGTTGCATTCTTATTTTCTTTCATCTGTTGAGTTGTCATAGCAGTAGGCACTACTATGAAATCATTTTCCACATAGTACTTTGCAGCATCTCCAATTCCAGCTAGGTATAACTTCACCAAACTTTTCTATGCATGGAAATTCTTCTTGTTCAACCTTGGTACCTCCTTTTTATACATGTTGATCTTTAGCTTCAAGTACCTTTAAAATTTTATCTAAAAGCACCTCAAAGATCTAATACCAATTGTTAGAATGATTTAGAATAAGCAAATGGCGGGTGAATCAGTTATCCAAGGTCTAGATGTACCAATTGAACTTTCAAACACTTCAACCAACTCAGTAATCTACTCAGTCTCTATAGCATATAATCAATTTACTATAAACTTGCAATTTACTGTCCTACTATAATCAACTTGTAGAATATAAAATCTTAATAGTACAACATATCAAATAAAATTCACACAAGTATGACACTAGGATTTAACATGGAAACCCAGTATGGGAAAAATCACTAGTAACATGCTACCAATTTTTGACTCTTCTGAAGTGAGCTCTGTGAAAATCCAACCCGATTAGAGGTTATAATACACACTATTAAATATGATCCGATTAAAGGATTTAATCACTATGTTAGAAGTGAGCCTTGTTAGAGGGCTTAGACCATTCCATGAGAATGTTTCCATGATTAAATTATTTAACAATATGACTATTAGGTCAACCTTGTTTAAATGTATTTTGCAAGTGATACAATGGTTTGAAAGTAACAAAAAATTGTGATCTGAAACATACAACTCACTTTTCGAAAATAGATCCAATTAGAGCTCAAATGCTAATTCACTAACTGGCCTTCAATGTCATCTCTATCACTCATATCTACTTTGAAATCCTTCAAGAAATCACCATTATGCATTCCTGTACTGCTCTCTTCAGCCTTCTCTTCCTTCTTAGATTTTTCCAATCAACTTAATTAACCTCATACCACTCTTAGATAAACTATAATTAGGTTAATCTTATACCTCTCTAATCAGATTGCTTGATCTATTTCCACTTAATCATCACCATAGATCTTAGAGTTAGGTCAGATCCAATGAATCCTTCCATTATTTCATTTCCATCTACATTGTAGAATACATCCTAAAAATCCTTCTTGAATCCATACATAAACTGGTTAAACATATATTAAATTCTCATTTAATTCTCCACAAAAATCATCCTTATCTTAAATACACGTCACATATCCCAAGAAAATCAACTATGTCAGTTGGGATCTAAAATCTCTCTCAAACTGTCATAATACTGACACTTGTTCAATACTCTGCTCTACCACTCGGTCATCTCTGTGTAACTTAGTAATTCTCTGACACTCGAAAAATACTAATGCTTGGTCAAAACTAAATTTTTTTGGCACATACTAGCACTCAGTCGACACTCAACATTACTCAACACATACATAATTTTATTAATATTATGCAATGTTACTCGGTCAAGACTAATCTTTTAGTCATCTAAAATTCACTTAGACTTAAGATAAATAATATATTACCTTGTCAAGGTGTGATCTTATCAAGTACCCATTGTAGTTTCACATAACTCAACCATTTCACCAGGTCTTCTTGTTATATCTCCTTTTCAAATCTTCTTCATCAATCAATTGTATGACACTTTACAAGATAGCAACTATCTTATCAGTTAAGGTTTGACAACAATGGAAATTCAACAATTGATTCAATTATAGTTTCCAACAGAATATTGTAAATGAATCTCTACATGTTGCATGTCTATTTAGGTACTCCTAGATGCAACATTACATAATAAATAAAATTTTACAATTATAACATTATTAGACAATGTGTACAACACCCTTTTTGTTAACAATATCCCTCGCATTCAAGTCTATATCAAAATTCTTTATACTTCATCTTTGTCACACTTTTCTTGGAATCATTAGGACTTGAATACTTTCGTGGGTTTTTAGGTGTGACAAACTAATGTCCTTTCCATACTAATTAATCTTATTTCTCATTCTAGACTATTCATCAACAAGAAACCATTTATAATTATCAAGACCTATAAATGCGACACCTCTCATTATTTAATTGTTTGGGTTATTTTAAATATATTTTATTATATATATGCTTGATGAAGTGATTTGGAATTTTATCTTTCACTAAGAAACCTATCTCTTCATTAAATTTAGTTAAAATATAAAGATGTGCACAGTAAATAAGACCTAACATTTTTTAGACTTTCATAGTTTTTATAAATATTAAAATAAATATAGAAACATATGTCTCTTCTTCTTTATAATGCACAAATGGGTGCAATTACCAATGAGTGAACCATATTTATTTCAATTAACTAGATATTAACATATTGCTTTCAATTATTTTCATGAATTGATAAAAGGAACTAATAAATCAAAAAACCAATCACTTGTATCTTATTCTATTCATTGCATAGAAACTCAAGTCCTCGGTATAGGTTGTAAGCATTAATAAGAAGATATGCACATACCTAGAACCATGCTCAAGGATAGTTTCTACATGCTTGGGCTTCACATATCTAAAAGAAAATTCTAGTGATATTTTAGATAGGATCAAAATGGACCCTATGAATGACCTAAATCTTATCAATCCATTCCCTTTGTATGCTATTAGAGGAAATCCTTCCAATCAAATAACCAAGTAAAACTTTAATCTATTTCTATGCATTATCCAATCTAAATTAGGCATGTCACTAAAAATAAAGGAAGGATTCAAAATGGATACCTCATGAAATAATTTCAAAATGAAATTTTAAAAAATCTTAGGGGATCCATAATCATCTTCTTTCAAATCAAATATGCTAGAAACAACTAATTCATAATATGGATTTGAATCCTTTTAAGACTAAACTCTTGCAAATTTAGAAATATAATAACCACAATGAATACAAAATTTATAATAAATCTCACTAAAAAATGGCAATTTTAAAGGTGAAGGAAAAAAATACATATAGAATAAACTTAATACCCTAAATCTAGTTCTTAATAAAATCTCCAATATGAAGAAAATGATGCAAGGAGTAGGTGTAGGTGCAGGTGTAGGTGCAGGAGCAGGTACAAGTGCAAGAGTAGGTGCAGGAGGGTTTGGACATCTAGAGTATGAGTGGAAGAATCCCTATAGAAAGTAGGTGAAAAGGAGAGGGAAGTCAATTGATTTTTTCAATAGGCACGGCATATATTTTTCAACTTTATATAGAGACCTTTCCCATATATTCTATGGGCCTTCGATCATTCAAACTGCCAAGCCTGCCACTTCTGCACATAAAGATTATGGGTTTCAGAGATTCCCATTTGTGGAGAAAAAAAAACTCCCCCCCACAATGGGTAGCAATAGCGATCAATATTTTGAGGGAAAGCAGTGGTTCTGCCTGCAAAACCCATAGCAGATCCAAACCATTATGTCATCCAACCGATAACAAGGCTCCTCGTATAGATCTGCCTGGTAGTAAAGTCCCCATCCCAGTTTCTTTGGATCATTCCAAAATCCAAGTACCTTGGTATGGTAATAGCACGTTTGAAATAGGAGAAGCATCCAGAAATGGAGAGAACAAAAATTTTATCTCCTTGCAAGAGGCGGTCAAATTTGAAAATGGATTTGGGCGGGAAAAAATGAGTTAAATTTTTTTTCATCCAATGCCTAACCTTCACCCCTGGGATGGACACAAATCTTTGGGGTTTGAGAAGCCATATAGAAATGGTAATCACAGGAGTCATCCTCTTCAAAAACAACCCATCTTCAGCATCTGTGAGGGACCCCCCTGGCTCTCCTTGTAAAGGTAATTTGGATACATGCCCTAAAGCTGCATCCACCAAAGGGGTTTTCACTCAGGTGTTCGGTGATAAGGTAGTCGATAATGCCTTGAATTCTAGAGGTGAGGCTTAGGAGTATGTAAAGTCCCCTATACAAGATCACAGTATCAATAGGGAAGGAACTGTTCCTATCGTAACTTCTAGAGCTCCCTTCAAGAAAAATAAATTTGTTCAAGTCTGGAAAAAAAAATTAGAATACTCCCTTACAGCCTTCGGTAGCCCTTGAAATGGATAGAGATCGGCTACTCATTACCCTACCTCCAGATCTACTGCAACATCAAATCGGTCTTCTCCGCCATACTGCACTAATAGGTAAGTTTAGCAGTTCCACTTTATTGAACTCTCAGATTAAAGCCTAGGCATTTCCTACTTGGTCGGGTCTTACAGAATTGTTTTATTTGGATTTCAAATCAAAATATTTTGTCGCTATTTTTAACTCGAAAAAGGACAGAGATGTAGTTCACTCACCAGAAAGGTTGGTTTTGTCACGGCTCTGGCCTATTTACCATGATCTGGTTTCCTAATTTTAGACCTGACCCCCAGGGTGTTCATTTCTTTCCTTTTTGGATTTCATTTCCTCAATTGCGTCTGGAATATCGTGATCCTTATATTTTTAAAATCTTTGCAAATAAACTGGGGATCTTCCTTAGACACGATCTTATTCCTTTTGAATTCCCCCACCTCGAAGTTAGAGTTTGTCTTATTCTAGACATGAATAAGGAATTCCCCACACAATTAACTATCAATTCCAAATGGGGTACATGGTTTTAGAACATCACTATTCAGGATGAGGCTACTGTCCATGAGGTTTAGAATAAGCTTGGTCACTTTAATTCACATTGTCAAGTTGGAAAAGATGGAGATACAGTTGTATGCTCTGATCAAAACTCAAACCCTACACAATGTGGTATTTCCAACGCTAATCTAATGCTAGATTCTTTGAATCAAGACACAGTAAGGTTGGACAAGTAGTAGGACATGTCTGGGAAGATTTCTCCCCTCTTACAAAGAGTAATGTATTATCTACAGTATGTATCTTGGTTGTCAAATAATTTTTCTTCATCATCAATAGTCAGCTTTATTGAACATTCACAACCATCATCATTCGGTTCTGTCATTGTTCCTATATGCCATAATACTTTAAAATAGGACACATCATATCCCTCCCACATGGTGCAAGGAAAGACTAGTGACAATTCATAGCAAGAGTCTAAGATTCGTCAAATGATGGAGCAATTTATTTTAGAGTTAGCTAATAATATGGTGTATGAAATTACAGAAGAGGAAGGAGTAAGTGGGGAAGAACTTGATGTCATCAAGAAACTTGTAGTCATTCAGGATAACCTTCGATCATCTCAAACTCAATCAGACCCAATCCCTACTAGTTGAATAATTATAATAGAACATACGACTGAGATGCTCTCACAGGAAGCTCTCCACAATTTTGATTTACTGGGTGAAGGAGATAGTGAGGATGTTGTCTATCCAGATCCTAATCACATGCCTTCACAACTTGAAGGAGAAGATGAATTGGGCATGGATAGATGCATCAACAAGTAGGTTTAGATTTCAATAGAGGAACTAAAACAAGAGTATTTGGTAACAAAAAATTCAGAGGGCCTCAATCAATCTAAGGTAGCTGGGCTTGGTAGGATCTATGACCACAATAAAACTTTGTCAATAGAACAATCACTGGCACATCGTAAACATATGGAAAAAACACCTAAGAATAGAGGTAGAAAAAAAGGAAAGAAGAAGAAAATGAAAATAGCAACAGGAAATAAATCTAATTTGGATGAAAAGTCTGTGACAACACTAAGAGTGACAAGGAGAATGAGAGGTTCTCCTTGTCTAGAATGAAGATAAACTCTTGGAATGTCAGAAGCTTGAATGTCTTTGTGGTGCAGGAGCACCAAGGCCAAGCAGAAAGGCTAAGGAGGAACACTAGGGTCACTCATGGATCCTAAAGGATTTTAAGACATATGAAGATTAAAAGTACCTAAAAGGACTAAAATATTGTAATTTGGGTCATTAGTGCCTATGAAATGTAATGAGGTCATAAAATGTAAAATTGCCAAAGATGGCTAATAAAGGCTTAAAGGGATAATGTAAGGGGTAATGGGGTAGATATAATATTTTGGTTAAATTGAAATTTTATAATTCAATAATAGTCCATTTGGATGTAATGAAATAAGAAATATATCATAAAGTGGAAACAATGATGTAAGTTGTCTCATTGATAGCATAGAGATTAGTAAATAAGTTGGTTCCAACTGATTATAGTCAGTTTGGAAGGAGGTTGTAACCATTTGGATGATATTATATGCATAAAGGGAGTCTTATTTTTTGGGTGGTAGTAGGAGGAAGGTAGGAATGGTTGAAATGATAAAGAATTATGAAGTTTTGAATCAATACAAATAGTATTTTATTGTATTTCTCTGGATTTTCTCTGCAACAACCCTGTTGTTTCATGTTTCTAATGATGGTAAATATATATTTTTTTGTTAAAATTTTGATTGGGTATAATAGGGGCATGCATTAACTTCATTTTGGACTTTGAATGGTTGCATTTGGTTAAGATTTTCAAAAGTTATCTCTATTTTGGTCAAAGTTGTCTAAACCCTCACATAGGGTAACCCAAGAGGGGAAAATGTGAAGTATTTAGTAGTTTCACAACCAATAAGACCCCAAATTTGGAAAGGATGTTTGAGGGGATGCATTAAAACTTTCCTTGAAGTTTTAGGAGCCCATGCATTTTTTGGGCACATGTTTGAAGCAGTGCAAGTTGAGTGGTTATGAGGAAATGAAGGAAGGACTATCTCAGAAATATATAGTTCAGTGCGGGGACCATATCTTTCACTTGAACTGTTGGATCTTTCTAAATTGTAAATATGTTAGAGAGAACCTAATTTTCCACATCCACATCAGAGGGATGTTGAAAATAATTTGTTTTGAAAAAGTTGTTGGTGACTGTGTACGGGTCTATGCAAGGGGCAGTGACAGGGTAGTTTGTGAGGAATTTCCTTCATAAATGTGTTGGGGAAGTTTTTTAATGGAATAGGAGTTGTGAGGGGAGTGTGGAAAATATTATAAGGGTTATAGGAAGAACTATATGGTGTCTCTTTTCATTTATGGGTGTGGGGACACTTTAGAAGGGTTGGTTATTGTGATTGTTCCAGAATGAGAAGTTGATTGTAATAGTGGACAGCAAGATTGAGTTTTTGCATTCAAGTGTGGGATGCATAGTAGTTTTGTTTGGAGAATATATTAAGGGTTGTAGGGGGATGTGTAGAGATTCCTCTTTGTGAGAATATTAGTGGTGGATCCATAGAGAGTGATCCAAGTAAGTGGGTTGGGACAATCACATCATATGATCAAATATGCATTGATGCATGAGAGGAAGAGTTCAAAGAGTGAAGACATTAAGATTTGGATTCTAGTGGAAGATAAGATTGTTGTAGACCACTAGCCTCTACATCACTTTGAAAAGAGAAATAGGATCAAACAAACTCTTGATTCTATGGAAGCAGATATTGTATTGCTTCAGGAAACAAAACTATACCAAGAATATTTTGGTAATACCATTGCAAAATGGAAAAACTGGTCTTCTTTGCACTCTCAAGGGGTGGGAGCTCTAGAGGCATTTCATTTATTTGGAGTCTTCAAATGATTTAGGGTTAGATTATTCAACAAGATAATAATTGGCAAATGCTTTGAATGAATGAATTTGACATGACATTTATTTTGATAAATGTGTATGGGCCGACTCAAACATAAGAGAAACAAAGAGTGTGGGAATCCCTCACTCGGTTGATTCAGCTCCAAGATTATTAGCATGTCATCCTAGGTGGAGATTTCAATGTGATCCTTGATCAATCAGAAAAAATAGGAGGTATTAGCCCACCCCTCAAAACCATACAGGATTTCTCTTATTTTGTCGATAATAATAGTCTTATGGATATCCACCCTAATCAAGGATCATTTACATGGACCAATAAGAGAGCTAGCTTTGCACAAATTGCAGTTCAGTTGGACAGATTTCTAATCTCACAAGAGTGGAACCTTCAGAATATCCATATTAAATCAGAAATTTTTGCCTTACCAGGCTCTGACCATTTTCCAATTTCACTCTTCATTAATAAGGTAGGAAGTTCTGCCAAGAGCCACCATCATCTATCATTTAAATTTGAAAGAATGTGGCTCCAGAATCCACATTTTCTCTCTCTCCTGAGGCAGTGGTGGTCTACTTCCCCAGTTGTCTATGGCACTAAAATGCATCAATTTGTCATGAAGCTGAAGTACGTTAAGATTAACATTAAAAAGTGGAATGAGCTAATCTTCAAGAATATTTTGAAACAAAAAGAAGAGGTTTCATGGAAGTTATCTGATATCTATAGTCAAATCATTCAAAATGGCATGAATAATGACTCCTACCTCAAACAAAAGGATCTTTAGGAAGAATGGGAAGAGTTGTGTAGCAGAGAAGAGGAATACTAGAGACAAAAATCTAGAGAACTATGGCTACGAGAAGGGGATGAAAACACAAAATATTTTAATGCATCAACTAAAATAAAAAGAGAAGCTAAAATTTTTTTTGAAATAAAGGAGGTAGAGTTAGGAAATGTCATAACTAATGCTCAACAAATCAAAGAGGAAGGGGTAAACTTCTTCAAAACACTATTAGCTCCACCCCCCATTGCCCCTGCCCCTTCAGACTAGCATTTGAATGAGATCCTTGAAAATATTCCCACTATGGTGATAGCAGCCGACAATGCCATTCTTATGGCCCCTTTTACCATTCAAGAATTATGTACAGTTGTATTTTCCCTTCCTCTAGATAAATCCCCATGACCGGATGGATTCACAGCCCTCTTCTTTAAAAGTTGCTGGGATGTGTTAGGATGGGATTTATTAGCAGTTTTTGAGGAATCAAGGAAGCACAAAAGTATGCTCAAATTCTTTAACACTACTAATATCACCATCATTCCAAAGATCAAGGTCCCTAAAACATTTCCAAATTTCTGACCTATCTCACTTTGTAACATTACATATAAAATCATAACTAAAGCCATTTATCTGAGGATGCATCATCTTCTTCCTCATATTATCTCGATTGAACAAGGTAGTTTCACTCTAGGGTATGAAAAAATGGAAGGAGAATTAGTGGCCCATGAGGTCCTTCACTCCATCAACACCAATCAGACCTCCAACTTCGTTATAAAATTGGACATGATGAAAGCTTATGACAAAGTTCGTTGGACATTTATTTTTAAGTTTTTGCATAAGATGGGATTCTCCTCGGGTTGGTGTAAATGGATAAAAGAATGCATTTTAGGTGCTTCATTTTTAGTTATAATTAATGGCAACCTAGCTGGGTTCTTTTATTCTACTCAGGGGGTGAGACAAGGAGATCCTCTATCTCTAGCATTATTCATCATCATGGCTGAAGCTTTCAGCAGAAATGTTAAGCATCAGAATTTGGTAGGTACTTGGTGCAGAGCAAGGAATGATGGAACAAATATTTCCATTACACATTCTTTATTTGTAGATGACACCTTTCTATTTGGTCTCTCACAATTTAAAGAGGCTAGATAGATCAAACATACACTCCATCTATACACAGAGGTCTTAGGCCAATATATCAATGCACAAAAATCCAAGATATATCTATTCAATACCAAAAAAATTATATCTGATAGAATAGTTCAGATTCTGGGGTTTGTTGTTGATTCCTTACCATCCATGTACCTTGGCATTCCATTTTTATGGGGTCCAACAAAGAAAGTTACTGGTTCTCGATTGTGGAGCGTATCAAGAGTATAATTGTGGCCTGGAAAGCTCAATGGCTATCACTTTTAGGTAGAATTATTCTCATTAAATTAGTATTATCATCTATCCTAAATTATTACCTAGCATTTCTCAAGGCTCCACCTTCAATCATCCTTCAAATTCAAAATTGATCAAAGGTTTTCTATGGAAGTGGAATATGAATCAGGAGAAGAAAATACCTCTTATCTCTCTTCAAGACATGGCACACATTCTTGTTGTAGGTGGTGCTGGTGTGCATAATTTAGCAAAGAGAAATGAAGCCTTTGGAGGTAATCTTATATGAAAATTCTACAAGCCTATGGTACCAAATAATGCAGCAAAAATATCTAGACAATAATGACAAATCATGGGTTTAATCAATTCTAGACCCACCTAAAGGGTCAGCCATTTGGGATTTTATGGTCTTGGCAAGAGGGATCGTTGCTAACTATGTGACTTGGGAAGTAAATAGTGGCTATAATGTTAATTTTTGAAGAGACTCATGGAATGATCAGAGCCCTTTATCATTAGTGGAAACCACAGTAGACATTATGGCACACTTAGAAACTTAGTGGGCTAGCTTCCTTATTCATTACATCTCAGCAGTCTGTATATTCTTAGGAAAAGTCATTTGGAAAGACCTAGGGGATTTACAATTAAGCCAACAAGATAAGGAAACCTTTAGGAAAATACTTGCAGATAGACATGTGTATCTCTCAGGACATGAGGATAGACTTATTTGAGCCCTAGCTAAATATGGAAAAGACTCGATTAAAGAAGGATATAGAATTCTACAAAAAATTGAGTCACATAAAGTGCCAGCCCAAGCACTCTCATTCTGTTGGAATCACATTGTACTTCCTAAAGCTAGATGCTTTTCATGGCTCGCAATAAAGCATCGAGTATTGACAAGTGACAGGTTGGAAAAATTTGAGATTGCACCTCCAATTAAATGCTTGATGTGTGAAAAGGATTTCAAAACTGTGGATCACTTATTTCTCAATTGTTCTTTTGCACGGGAATGTTGGTTGTCTTGAACAAATTGAAATTCAGCACTCCTCTCCCAATTAATATTTGGGATCTATTCTAATCTTGGCTGATATTACATGTGCAATCATTATTTACAAACATTTGGAAATGTGCTCCTACATTAGTGGTGTGGGCAATCTAGTGGGAAAGAAATAAATGAATATTTAGGAAGACTTCGTCTCCAATAAAAGTGGTACTAGAAGGCATTGAGAAATCAATTTTAGAGGTGGTTAACGCTAGTCTAGTTAAAATTCAATTTAACCCAATCATTATGCCTTGGGATAGTAATATCATTCACATCTGGAATAGAATTGTCGTGCCATCAGGTTGCAGCCTACCTAAACATGACTCATCTAAGATAGATAGATCAACAGTTCATTGGCATCCCCCCACGTCAGGTTTGGTGAAGCTTAATTTTGATGAGGCTTCGCATGGAAACCCTGGCATCTCAGGGTTGGGGGATTGTATTCAAGACTCCCAAGGTAGTATCCTCGTACTTACTACATCTCCTCTTCCTAAAGGAATAAACAAACTTGCAGAGGCTCATGCTTTATTTGTTTGTTTAACTCTTTCCATGTAGGGAGGTTATAATCATCTCCATGTTGAAGAGGACTCTTTGATCATTATTAATGCTTGTATTAAGTGGAAAACACACTCATGGAAGCTTCAATACATCTTCACCCAAATTTGGAACCTGTTAGACAAGTGCCACGAAGTTTATCTCTCCCACACGCTTCGGGAAGGAAATAGAGTTGCAGATTTTTTTTCCAATTTGGGTTGTGATGGGACTATGATTTCAACTTTGAACCCGATGAAATTTATATCAGAGTATACTGGTCGATAAAATTTAATTAATTACGATCAAAGGGAATGCGGCATGTGAACAGTCATTAATAATCAGACCCGAGTGGCAAATCAAATCATTAAACATATTAGGTAAGTCTTCATACAATTTCATCCCATGGTAATGGGATTTAATATCTTATAATTACCCTCTCCAATTTCAAAGGAATGTGTGGTGGGTTCGCTCGTGTCTACACTCCAATTGGGTCACACAAAATCATATGTCCACATGGTCACCTGCAGTTCTCGGGCGCAACAAATCCCAAGTGAATTTTGCATTGAATGGTAATAAATTTAAACAAAACATACACCATAAATGAGGTCATCAAAGTACATTGACATTCATATTTTAGGCCCTTCCCATTTCTATTCAATCTTCAATGTGTTAAATTTAGTTGGCGATGGCAGAAAGTGTTGATGCCTGTGTTTGTTGGGACCTGTGCTCTTCTCCCCACGCTAAAATATTTCCTAAGAACTACCGAATTTGGATTTTTCCCAACGTGGATGAAGAAGTATTTCCAATGCATATCATAGATGAAGTGATGGATGAAATTTTATGGCTCATTCCTCCTCCATTCGGCAGGCAATCAAATAGGTAATTGGGTTAGATAATTTTGCACCAAAGTCTATACAGTTTCTTTTTCCCTCTCATCTTGTCTCAATATTTTTGTCAAATGCTATGGATTTTTTTCAATCCCCACATCTGCTTGAATTTATGGCATTCAAGGTTATCCATAAGAAGTTCTGGGTGGGCAACAAGCTTAAACAAGCCATACAATATTATGATTTATGGAATGGACATGTTCTAGTTAGGGGTTTGTTTTCTCGACATCAACTGATGCATAAGTATGAGTTTTTAGTGGCATATAATGGAATCAAGTGTTCACTTCAAAATAAAAATGCCATCATTTTGAAAAATGCATAAGTTTATGCCCCTGCTCTTGGCCCACAGATTGTGGAACAAATGAAATCTACTACGTGCGCCTTGCTAGATATTTTGGGTATGCAAAATACCCCTTTCATCCCACAATTTTCTCCTCACCCTTTGTCTTCAAACTAGAAGGCAGCTCCATCAAGAAAACACAGGCGGGTTGTGTTGGAGCGTCTTGCTACTCTGCCTTCACCAATATGGGTAGATTCTCATAACACATGCTAGGTACTAGATGCAAAGATAACCCACGAATATGTTTGGGTGGTTGCGGCAACTTCCTCACTTGGTCTTGAACAGACACCTCAAGTTTCCCTAGGGAGTGGTTGGGAGATCTTTTCTCCTACAGAGTGTCTCAGTGGTTGGGCTATGGGAAGTTCCTCTCAATCGCATTCTGGTCATGTGCATTTTTCAAGATGAGCAGGGAAGTGGTTGGGAGCCAAATACAATAGTTGAATGCTCAAGTGCATGGCCTTGGGGATCGACCGAAATAGAGGAATGAGGGCTTGGGTCTTCCCTAACATGATCGTGTTGTAAGAAAATTATTAGCATAAAATTTTGGTTTGGTGGTGATTATGTCATGTATCCTCTCATGAAGTGACTAAATTTTCCCTTTTCAGCTTGCCCCAATTTTCTTTTCAAACGTGTTTGGTTTCCCGACCGAGCTGACTACTCAAAGTTTCCATAATTAGTTGTCTTACCGAGATACTACATTGTTACCGATTCCTTACCGAGATGACCCAAGGATACCAATACTGAGGAATTACCTTGAGATACCACTACTAAGTAATTACCAACTTACTAACTTACCGAGTCACTTCATTGATACAGAGTTTTTACCGGGTTTCTTCTGAGTTGCTTTTACCGAAATGATTTTCAATTACCAAGATTTTTGGTGATAGCGAGTTGATGTAGAGTTGTTACCAAATTTGATACTGTATGCCCTCAAGTTGATGTAGAGTTGTTACCGAGTTTATGGTCGGTCTACAATAGGTAGATTTTGATGTAATTTCTTGTCAAATGAAAAATTCAATGAATATTTCCATACCAAGAATTAGGTGTACTTCATAGCTCATAAGATTTTAGTGAGCTTGATTTGTAATTGGATTGTGAAGTGGGGTTTTCTTGCTAGTTCTTTCCCCATGGAGTTCTTGAACTAGTTTTTATTTTATCTAATATATATAGTGGTATCTTCAACTTTTGCTAAAAAAAATAAATCTCCAATAGTATGTATTAATAACTACTTTAAAATAATTCATCATTTGTATGATTCACTTATGATACATATATATCTAACAAGCACAATATGCTATTTGTTAAAAAAAATTATTTTTCATATTTTAGATATACATTTACATTTCACTATGTTATTAACTATATTCTAATGTATCAATTTATGATGCTCCAACATTTACGTGCATTACTAGTATCTAAGTTTAGATTATAATTTAAATATCCTACATTTTGTATGACTAAAAAATATCAATACTTTTTTTAACACATATTTTAAACATGTTTGAGAGTGTCTATGTAGTTCTTAGCCTTCCTAAACAATAATGAGAAAATAACAAATATAAAAAAAAAAGATATAAAAAGTATATTTTTCTTTGACTATATATTTATAGGTAATTATTTTGTAGCATTGTAAATTGTCGACCCTTACAATTTCACTGTAGATTTGCAGTGCCCATTTTGTCATGTGTGCTTGATTATGCATGTATGTGTTTGATTTAAAGACCACTTTGTAAAACTAGGTTTATTTTCTTATAACCTGGCCTTTTGTCAGGTCATTTCACTAGGACTATGGTGTTCAAAACCGTTGTCTTGGAAAAATGGGCTTAACTTTTAGGACATAAAATTTTGCCTTCACAATTATGTGAACTAAACTTTTCTTGTCACCTCATCCACTAAAGTTGTTTCAAAAAGGTGTAATTTGTATATAAATGCAACTCCATTTGTCATTTTAAAGAATAGCCTGCTAATCTAATCTAGCAAGCACATTCAAGAAAGAAAATCAATAAATCAAATTCAAGAGAGCAAGTTGATGATTCAATAATTTAGGAAATTCAATTGAGTGTTCAAGTTTGCAACAACTAGGTTACAAACAAGTATAGTGTAATATTTTATATTATTAATATGTACTAACATGTTGCAAAAATTTATAAGCATAATCAAGCCTTTATATGAGATTCTTTGAGAGGATTTCATACCTGTGATAAGATTTTGTCATTTCAACATTTATTTATTTTGTTTAATCGCTATCCATATGATGCAACGTACCTTGTCTCATCATTGTCATTATGCAAATGGGAACACTAGCATGTAGTTTGACTTAGACAATTCCTTATACATCATACCCATTATGTCTTCTCTTGTGTGTGTAAGTCTGAAATTTATAGTGGGAAGTTGCAAACAAATAGAGTAGACACTAACAAATATCTATAGATTTTGAACAAATAAAACGCACTAAGATTAAGGTTCCTAGTGCCCCTTTCCTACCAATTTTGTCGAAGTTTTCAATAGATAGGTGTGTGTAGAGATTCTAGATCCCATTTTCAATCATCTCTTGAGTATTATTTTCCTTCAAAAATAGGTTCCCAATTATCCTATTTAGCATAATAAACTCTACATTTTAGTTCCAAGTTATTTTATGTGTTACACTCCAAATATATATTGTTGTTGTAAAATAAAATAAAGTGAGTTGGTTAAAGTGACTAGAGTGGTTCCCTAATGCAACACTTAACTAATTCTTTGTTGCATTCAAATAAAGGTGACCTAATAGGCCCAATTAAGCCTCGAGCACTAAGAGGGTGAAATGATCCTTTATTTTATAAATGTGGGGGATTGATTAGGAGGGTTATGATTTAATGATGTATGATAGAGGGATGGAAAGAAGGAAAAGGAAAGTTTCAGAATGCACAGCTGATAGGGAATAAACATCTCAGCATGGATGCCAAAAATAGAAACTAGAGGATGTAAATAACCTGTAAAATTTATTTTAAGTAGATCTAGAGGGAATATGTTGTCTAGGTCAACTTGTTCCCAGGACCAAGTCACCTAGGCCAACCTCCTCCCTACACTCTCTCCTATTCTAAATTATAGACTATTTGCGGGGTCCTAAAATTCCTAGATCTAATGTAGTGTGAATCCCACATGTACTTGTACATAGAAAACAAGGAAATTGTTGTGTAACTGGGGGTTTTCCTCAATCATACCCCGATTGAGGAATCAATCTTGAAATAGAAATAAAATATGTATGAAAGGAAAGTTTGTAAATGTAAATGTATATAGCTTCATAAACGGACTTTCGATTTATGATGTCTATAAAGATGTTTGTAATTTCTTGTATGTAAATGTTAGGTCTTGGAATGTAGAGAAGAATCAAGGATGCCCTTTACAAATGCATAGATCTATAAATACTCCTCAAGTATCCAATGTTATAATGCTTGATTGACTCTTTCCTTGAAGAATGGATTAAAGAATGTGGAATAAAGGATAATCTTGCTTGATTAAGGTGTCCTCTACTTGGCCTTCACGAGGGAAAATATTTATACAATGGAGAAGATTTCCTTCAAAGGATTCCTTGGATTCTTGAAATCTTGCTTGAGAATTCTTAGATGCTTGAATGCTTGAGAGTGGATATGAAATATTGATCATAGCCTAAAATATTAATCATGGTTACCAAAATGAGGAGAGATGGGTTGTTTATATACGTCTCACTACATTTTAGGGCTCAAAGCTTGAAGGAAGCTAACAAGATTTTAAATATCCTACTTAACAAATGAGATGGGCGGGTATGTGCATGATCATGGTATACCAAGCTATGGCCTTAAGTGGCAATGAAAAAATAGAAAATCAGGGTTAGTCAACTTGATGTAAAAATTTGATCATATCAACCATATGTCAAAAATTTGTAAGAATAGAATCTATAGGAAATTTAATGTATTTTTAAACTACTAGCCCTTTTCTAAAAATAAATTAATCTAATTATTAAAAATTTTAGATTTCAATGCAGTAGTACGAAAATTTTAGGAAAAGGGTAAAAAGTACATGTATGTGTGACCACCTTAATCAAAATCAAATGATGTTATCTTTTCATGAGATTCTAGATATAAGTAGTAGACTCATGCCCAGATGTGATGCATATTTTTGTGTAATTTTATCCCAACTAAATAATTAATTATGATTTTTTTTGCTAAAACTTTTTCAGAATAAAATAAATCCCATATCTAACCACCTTAACTAATTCTAAACTTTAAAAAATTGAAAACTTTTTTTCTTATAGTAGGCGAATCATACAATGTAACGCATGTTTTAGATTTGAAAAAGTTTAAACCGTTTGAAAGTTATAGTTGTTTTTTAATTAGTCTATCAATCGGGACTTTAGAGGTAACTCAATTAGAAAATAAGTAATAATTACTTACTGAACTTGAAATTTGAAAGCAATTATATTGATGAAAAGCTTATAATCTCTTTAAGAAACCCTTTTTTGTTTCATCAATTTCAGGTGAAAAAAAGGTCATCAGCTACATGGTCGAAGTCTGGAGATCAAAGGAAATATGGTAAACATGTTTCTTGGGTTGACCATCCATGGTTGGCATTGCAAAGCCAAAACCCGAGGCGAATACCAAGGATAATCAGATATCTGATTTGTCCCTCCCAAATTCTTCTTTCCATTTGAATTTTCAACATTTTCATTTCAATGCTATTTTCAATTTTGATTTTAGTTTTTAATTTTTGTTATAGATTTCATTTTTTATAATATTAATATTACATTAATACTATGATAATAGAATTAGTATTAATAAATTAACTTATTATATTATTATTATTATTTATGTTAGTATTGTATAATAGTATTATATAATTTTAATATTAGTATGATATTTAGTAATATTAGTATTATATTATTATTTATATTACTATTGTATAATACTATAATATTAGTATCATATTATATTAATAAATTAGTATTATATTTTTTATTATTTATATTATAATAATAATGCCTAAGAGAGAGAGAGAGAGTACCCTCTCTCTTATGTATTATTATTATAATATTAATACTAATGCTAATATCATATATTAATATTATAAAAAATAAAATCTATATAACAATAACTAAAAACTAAAATAAAAATTAAAAATAGCATTGAAATGAAAAAAGTTGAAAAATAAAAATGTTGAAATTTTAAATGGAAAGAAAAATTTGGGCGGGATAAATCAGATATCTGATTGGTCTGATTGGCATTCAAAAAAAAATTATTAATCTCTAGGTCCCTCAATCCGAGAACCACATTTTTTGCAGAGAATTTTACGGGATTGGAGCTATGGAATACAAAAAGAAAAATTTTCCACCCTTTTTGTTGGAAATTTCTTAATTATCAAAGGTTTTGCATCACCTTTTTGGTCTCACCATGGGGAGTAGCAGTCGTCGAAAGCATAAATGGAAGAGGAAGCTCATGAATGAAGAGATTGAAGTGTATAGAGAAAGAGATAGGGTTAGCCATCGGAACAAGAGACAAGGTATGTTAAATATTAATGAAGGTGAGGGCATAGGCCCACCCATAAATGCTGTTTCAAGTGAAGAAGAACATGAATTTGAAATGATTTATGACAATAATCTTGAAAATGAGAATGTATGGATTGAAGATGAAAATGTAGGGTTGAAAATGAACATGTAGATGTGGAAAATGGATGCATGACAACACATGACAAAGATAGTATAAAAAGGAACATACATACATACATACATACATACATACATACATACAACGCATGACAAAGATATAGTATGGAAATGAACATACATACATACATACATACATACAACGCATGACAAAGAAGTAATATAGAAATAATACATACATACAACGCATGTCAAAGATATAATATAAAAATGAACATACATACATAAATACAATGCATGCTGTAAAGATATAATATGTAGATAATACATGCATATAGTGCATGACAAAGATAAAATATCCAAAAATGAACATGTTCTATATATACATATGAAATTGTTTTGTACAAAATATGGCACATGCCATCTCAAAACCTTTACGAAATCTACATATCTAGATACAATGTTGCATATGTCATCTCAAAATATGCCATATGGTATATCAAAATAAGAAATAACTAAAAATGTTTCTAGGACATCCTATTCTACTAGTGGATCATCAAAATGGAGCCTCTTCAAAGTACTATTTGGCTCTTATGGATCCCGCATGAACACAAAAGTGAAACCTCAAGTTATATTACTTAATTTATATGGTTTATACAAATCAAAAATAAAAATTCAAAATCTTAGTCAACAATAATAAATAAACAAATTTTAAAATTGAACTCTCCTGTACCTCGCCTCTCTATCACCTCATGTGGTTAAGAGTCCTAACATATGTCCTTGGTAGTGAACAGACAATTCCATCATTGTCATCTCCAACCTATATATGTTTTCAACAATGAGATCGATCTATGAGTTATACTATTTAATGTTAAATCATTATTAGAAAAATATATTTAGAAAATAATTAAATTAACATTAAAACTTACCTATGCTAAACTTTCTTCAAGCAATGTTGGTTGGGTCATCAATGATGCAAAGCCTTGGTGTTACATGCCTCCCTCAAACTAGGGGTGACCTACAAAAGTCAAAAATATACTTTATACAATCATGACTTGATCATATATACTTAATAGTAAAATACAAACAAGTAAATTTAGAAATATACGTACCATGGGGATATCACTGTGAATTGAGATGCCTGTGACTTTACCATGACCAACCAGTCTCATGACATCGTCAGACACCACCCTTTGTCAAATAAACGATGAAAATAAAAATGGGTACGCACAAGTGAAAAGTATACATATGCATAAAAAATAAAAAATACTTGATTACCTTCCCCTTGTCAATGCCTAATGCCCAAACCCCCTCACATTTCCCCCCACTTGTAGCTGGTGAAATCTGCATCAGAATGTAATAAGATGGTCTTAAAAATTAGAAAACACATGTATATACTATTATTAAAAAGGAAACCAATGAGTAAATTAAAACATATATACCATAGAAGTGTTAAGGCCAAATGAAATGGTTGAAAGCATGGACCCCTCCACCTATGACATCTCCTTGTCTTTCATCAACTAAACATAAATGGACCACATAAATATACATAAGTGGGCTTTTATTATAAGTAAATTCTACTAAAAATACAAACCTTTGAAATTAAATATAGTGTGACAAGTTAAATGTTTAGTCTTACTATAATAGTAGGATTCCATGGCTCTGCATATTCCTCCTTGTCTCTCATATGATGCATATATCCATGAGGTGCTTCAGTGCCTATATCATCCTATTTTGTATCATCCACCTTGAAGACATAGTCATATGCATCTGTATCATTCAGGGGATCCAAGAATAAATGTTTCACGTAATGTAAGTGTGGGGCACACAAACATGTGAGTTCGTTGAGGATGCGGAAGGCCTAGAATCATCAGCACAAGGAGGGAATAATTTCATACTCCACCTATCCAGTAGATCACTCAAGGTGTGAATTTCTCTAATCGTCTGTGAGTTGGCCTCAATAATAATATCAAGATGATGCACTCTAGGAGAGAGTGAAATATCAGGGGGGACATATGTGCAAGATTTAACCCGATGTGCCCATGGCATGTCCTGAGGAGCGCCTAATCCTACACCCTGGTTCGGTCTCATGCTACAATAGTTTACCTTGTGACTGAGCACAAATTCAGTATAAATTTTTCTTAAATATTATAATGGGACATCCAAATCGTTGTGGGGTGGTCTATCAAAACCCATCCACTAGCTATCCCAAAAGTGGTCACATATCGCATCATTTGTGCACCACTTAATTGACAACTTGGGATTTTTAAGGTCCACTTTTAATCCCATTTTGGAATCCACAAAAAGGTTAAATATGTCATTTTTAGTTATATTTAGGCTCATAGCATGATCATAATCAAGTCATCATCAAACTCAGCATGTATGGAATCGCACCAAAGAAGTGCAACATTATGTTGTTCTATATGTTTCTCCATGTTTTCAATAATGGAGTTCAAGGTGAAAAAAATGGAGCACAATATGGGGATATTGGAATATGTAGTCTGAAAGCCTCTAAGCTGATTTAGATTTTTTCCTATAAGATCCTATAAAGGTCAAGGGTTTAGGATTGGTCGGCTTTCTGGAGGTGGGGGATTGTTTTCAAGTGCTTGTGGGTTGTTTGGAGGTGGTTGTGGATTTTTTGTGGGATCATTGGGAGGTTTTTGTGCTTGGTCTGAGTCCATGTCTGATTACAATAAAAATAAATATGTAATTACAATCAATTTTTAAAAATGATAAACAAAATTAAATAAACCCTAGTTTTTATCAAAAAACTACCAATTTCATTTTTAAAACAACAAATAACGAAAAAAAATTAAAATTTGAACATGCCTATTGAAATTTACAATAAATTTGCAATGAAAACAATGTATATTTGATTATATATCGTATATCAGATAGGGTTGCATTTCTCAATGTTTTCACAATGAAAACTAAGAAACGCAACCCGCGGGTTTAAATTAGTTTTATTGGTGAAAATAAGATATCCAATATAAAATTGGGTGTCCAATATTATCAAATATATAATTTTATATTGGATATACGATTAAGCTTGTGCCTTGGCTTTTGGTTTGGCCATGTATATTGACACCTAGGCCTACTAAAAAGTCAACACACTTTTTAGTGCACTTTTGGACGAGTGAAAAGACAATTTTTTTCACATCGCCACTTTTTGGCATACTATGATCCTGCACATACCCATGCCATTAATTTAAATTTTGGGGCAAACAAAGAGGAATAGGTCATCTGGGAATAAGTCAAATTGGCCAATCTATTTCTCCTAAAATTCATTGAAATATTGTCCATGAATTGGCAAGGTGGAGAAAATGCTAGAATGATAAGCGATACAGAGTTGGATTAAGCAGATGGAAATGAAAACTCAAGAAAAATAAAATGCGGCCTAATTGAGCATCTAATTATAGGTTCTTACAATTTAGGATGGTACATTTATCCCCCACTTTAATGAGAGTATGATATTAGCTCATGCTTATGGTAAAGTAGATTAAAGTATTGGAAATAATTTATCAAGGTCAAGGAAATAAGGAGACACCAAGAACGAAAGTGACTTAGGTCCTCATCAAATCCAAAACCAAGATAAAAACTAACGGAACTTGAAAAAGAGAGATGGAAGAACAAACATGACCAACTGACCTAGTAAGGTTTTGACTTACTATGGATAATGCAAAGAGAGAAAGATTGGTGAAAAAATAGAATTTATAGTCTAGCATGTTGTGATATGCTAGTTTGTCCATCAAAATGGATAACCAAGTGAAGCATTTTCCACATAGAAATCCACCATAGGAGGGTCATTCCTAAAGAAATAATTCTCTCCAAAAAGGATCTATTGCAAAAGAAGGATTAGACCTAAGGAAATCATAGTCTCCAAAGTAATCTATTAAATCATGCACAAAGGCATGTTAGGTAATTAAAAGATGAATCTAATGAAAGAAATGTCAAATTAGAAAATATACTAAGATGTCAAAGAAATTAAATAATTTTTTTGTGTATGCGTGTACAAAACATGTTCAACAAGGAGTGGAGTGTATGCCCCTACGTTAAAGTTATTAAAAATGCCTTAACAGGAGAAATGGCTTTAACAAAGGATACATATACCTACAATACATTTCCACTATGAGATTCCCCCAAGCAAGAACAAACCAAGGGAAATGAAGAACATGACAAAAAGGTAGGACAAAAGGGATCTACTAACTTTGGGGTCAGTATGATCATATGATAACTCATGTATATCAAGAATTATGATAAAATGAGTTGGCATCATTCTCCAAAGGTATTATAACTACAAGCACAGTAGAAGAAGATCGCATGCTTGAGATACAAATAAAAGTCTTTTTTGGGTTGGCATTATAGATACCACAAAGAATAGATGGTAGCCACCATTTTGCATTACACCTTTATGCAACATATTTTGGAAGGATTGGAATTTATTTACGAGTTGTCAAATGAACCGGCGGATAGACTGTAATTTCCCTTGTAGACTTCTCATCTTTTTTAGAGTATTTGGTGGAGGCGTCTCTAGAATAGCTTGAACCTTATCAGGATCCACTTCAATACCTCTTTGATAAATAATATACCTGAGGAGTTTTCCAGAAACCACTACAAAAACCCATTTTTTTGGATTCAAGCAAAGCTTATATCCTTCCATTCTCTCAAATATTTTGGCCATAATTATTAAATGATCTTTTCTGGTAGTAGACTTGCAAAGTAGGTCATCAACATAATCTTCCATCAAGATATGCATGAAATCATGAAATATTTGTGGCCATTTCTCGCTGGTAGTTGCTCTGGAATTTTTGGGGTTGAAGGGAATGACATTCCAACAATAAGTTCCCTAAGGACATGTGAAAGCTTTATTTGGTTGATCTTTAGGAGCAATGTGGATTTGATTGTAACTAGAGAAACCATCCATTAGTGATAGCATCTCGTATCCTATAGTCATGTCAAAAATGATGTCGATATTAGGCAAAGGAAAATCATCTTTAGGGCATGCTTCATTGAGATCATGGAAATTGATACATATCCTTATGCCCCCACATGTTTGCTGATAGGTACCAGATTGGAAATCTAGTCTGCATAATCTATGGGTTTGATAAAAAACAAAATCTAGTAACTTTTTCAGATCTGCTTTTACCAATAGAGCTACTTGGGGATGCATTTTCCTTAATTTTTGTTTGACTGGTTTCACACCTAGCTTCAAAGGTAGGTGGTGAATAACTAATTCAAGATCCAGACTAGGCATATCAGCATAGAACTAGGAAAAAATAATCTGTCTCTCAAGATAGAATCTGACAAATTCTTCCTTCTCTGCTTGTGATAGTGATGCTGCAAAGTGTATGATTTTTGGGTTGTTCAGTGTTCCCAAGTTTATTTCCTTAGTCATTTCAAATGGAAATTCTAAATTCTCCTTCAGAGGGTGTATGTCCAATCTTCCATCCTTGGCTGCCTCAAAGAGGTTTTCACCCTCGGATATGTGCTTTATTTTTATTTTTGTATGGTCAAATGGCGCCTTTTATTTTTCACTAGAAGACCTATTCTTTTCATTTTTTCCTTTTTTAATTTTATCATTTTCATTTTTGTGATTGGAAGATGGAGTTGAATCCCCAAAATATGTTGTAGAAACAAGGTCAATAGAGAAACCTTCTTTATGATCGCTGGATGACATGCATTCTTAGAGCTCAAAGGATTCCACTATTGCATCATCATTTTAAAAGCAATCTAAGCTCGGTGATCCTTGTTCATCCCAATCAATAAGTTAAGGGTAAACTAGTGGGATGTCATCATCGGTAGTGCAAATGTTTTTGAAGCTAGGGGTAAGGGAAAATATGTAAAGATTAGTTTCATCAGAGTTAGAGTTTTCATGTATAGAAGGTTCAGGACTAGGACTCTAGAAAATTGTAGCTCAAGAATCAGGATAGATTATTAGAGGAGGTGTTTCGTCAACATATTTATCTTCAATTGGTGGGTCATCGAATTTAGGGAAGACACAACCAAGCTCATAAGAAATAGAGGAATATGAGGTCCATTCCCACACATTGGAATCAAAAGTTTCAGAATGAGGAACCTCACAGGCCTTGTCATCATCGAAACAATCCATATTTTTACATGATGCCACTTTAGTATTCGAAGAGCCAATTCACAATGGTTTAAATCCAATTCCCAAATGAGGAGGATGACCTTTTACATCCAGAGGTTCAAAAATCCCTTTCTTTTGTGCACTAAGATCACTATGGCCATCAAAGCCTTTTTCTGCATTATTGTGAACCCTCATCCATATCTTTCAATAGGTATCTCAGTGGGTTCTTTGTTCTTTTTTTTGTTTATCCTTGAAAATCCATCTAGATGCACTATCATACACATGTTCCTCATGCAAACATCCCCAAATAGTGAATGTGGGCAAGGGCATAACTTGCAGGGTGGTCTTTGGTGGTTTTTTTTACAATAATTTTGGTTTTCCATAGGAATTTAGGGAGAGAGGAAGCTTCCCAATGTGAAATGCCTGAGCCATTGTATACTATCTGCAATCTTTATCTTCAATTTTAATTTTTCCTTTAATGGTGAGATTGGACACATCAACATACTTGGAATAATTGGTCGGGGTAGCTTCGCTCTTTGTAGGCACCTGTTGTATGGGACCTTCTTTCAAATTAGCACATAATTGGAAAGGATTAGGATCACCTGGGAGAGTGATCTCAACACAATTGTGGAAAATTTTTAGACATTGGTGATATCTGGAGGGAACTTCCTTCATGGTATGTATCCAAGGGTATCCCAAGATCATGTTGTAGGGGAGGTCGAGGTCCAAGACTTGCAGCAATGTATTCTAAGTAACTGGACCAATTCTGATGGGAAATATGATGACTCCTTTGGAAGGATGTTCAACGACATCATATGCCTTTATCATAATTTTACTGGATGGATCAATATCACTCCCATTATAACCAAGACCAAGGACAACCTTCAAGGTATAGATGTTAAGTCCTACTCCACCGTTTATCATGACTCGTCTGACTTTACCATTATGGACAAAGACCTTAAGGTGTAGGGGATAATTATGACCAAGTCGATCGAGTGGTCCATCATATTATGAAAAGGTAACATGTTGGGATAGAGAGAAGTGCCCTATAATGGCCTGAAACTAGTTAGTATCAATGTCACGCAGAATAGTATATTATTTTAGAGCTTTGTCAAGGATCTCCTTGTGCTGAGGGGATGTGCACAATAGACCAAGGATATATATCAGAGATGGGGTTTTCCCAAGTTGGTTGACAAGATTATAATTAGAAGATACTTTGGGTTTAGATAGTGCTCCATGCACGGTAATATTGGTACAACAAGTGGTGACTACACATTCGGGATTACTATCTCAGATAGTCAAAGTGGACACACCTGTTTCTGACTCAGAAAAGCAATTTATGGTATAATCATGGCTGGTCTGAGTATAGTTGACATTGGTCTTTGAATTTGAATTCAACGTAGTTGCACTTCCATTCTCATGATCTACCAAAGGATTTGTAAAAATGGTATGATCAGTATTGGAAGAGTCCGCTGTATGTTCTACTTCAATTACACCCTTATCGATGAGGTCTTACGCTTTATGTTTTAATTGATAACAAGAATTAGTTTTGTGTCCTTTGGACTGATGATTATTGCAAAATTTATTGTCATCCCACCAAGGGGGTTTGACTATTGGTTCATCTCGATCTCAGGTAACTGAATATAATTTTTTTATAGAAATTGTTGTAACACTGAATAAAGTGGTTCACCCAACAACATGAACTATCTTGGAGGTCCATCTTTGTTTCTCAATGGTCAATGTTTCTGATTTTGTTGCATATTATTATTTTTTTGCGCTTGAGGTTGCACTAGAGGCGGTGCTTGAGTCGTTGTTTGCATATTCTTTATGGTAGGTCCTTTGAGACTGACCTTTGGCTATGTCGCATTGACTGTTTGTGCATGAACAATGCCATTGTTCATGAAATTTTTGTTCTGAGACCAAAATTTTGTCTTGTCACTTGAAGTGCTTGCATTATGATTGTATTTTTTAATTTTAAGACATACTTTCTGAATAAGATCATCTTCAATATCAATTCCCTTGTTCATGAGATCTTGAATAGTGTTTGGGCATTTCATCTTTATCTCATACATAATTTATGGTACAATATTTTGAATAAATAAGCGTATTTGTTGTTCTTATGGAACATCAAAAGGGCATTGACTAATCAAGTTTCTCCATTGTAACAAAAAAGTCATAAATGATTCTCCAACTTTTTGTTTAGCTGTGCACAAGTGAGTTAACATAACCTCGCTTGATATATTAAATGCAAAGTGAGAGATGAATTTATCTTCCAATTCTTTCCATGACCTTATATTGCCTGGTAACTTAGAATACCATTCCATTTCTTGTCCTCCAAGACTTCTATGAAAGAGTCTCATGAGATATGTGTCATCATGGCGAAATTCAATGCAAGAAGTATAAAACTTCCTAACATGATCAATTGGATTACCTTTTCCTTTGTACTTTTCAAATTTGGGTACTTTGAAATTCTTTGGAAAAGGAGGCATGTAAATGCTTTCATCAAATAGATTAGGACATAGATCTCATTCCATATAAAGTGTCTTCTTGTCCTTGAATTGTATGTCATTTAGTTGTTTTTGCAAATGTTGGATTTGTTGGATCATGCCGTTATTATGTTAAAACTTCACAACTTTTGCATGTGTATCAGAATGATGTCTTTTCTTATGAGTGATTGGGTGCTGATTATATTCTGAAGTCTGTGATTATGAGGATTCAGATGATATTTCTTGGAGTGGCACCATTTTTTGTCTTACATGTTGTTGAGGATCTTCCACATGTTGCTAGTTTTTTGGTGGAAGTCTATATAGTTGACCTTTTGTCACATAGTACGATTGAGAAATTTATTGTTGATACCTTGGTGCATACTATTGTTGTTGAGATTGCACCATATGATGTGTTTGTTGCAAAACATTTTTTTGTTGTGTAACATATTGTTGTCACTGTGGAATGTACTATTGTTGTTGTTGTTGTTGTTGTTGTTGTTGTTATTGTTGTTGTTGTTGTTGTTGTTGTCGTCATCATTGTCATTGCCGTTGTTGTTGTTATTGAACATGTTGTAGTCATTGTTGTTGAGCATATTGCTGTTGTAGAGAATGTTGTTGTTGTTGTAAATATTGTTGGACATATTGATGTTGTTGTGGGTGCACTTGTTGCACCTTTGGACCTTGCACATGTTGTGTGACAGGATGAGATTCTTGACCCACCTGTATTGTTTGTTGTTCCATGTCATGCTCTTGTTGAAATCTGAGTGGTGCAAGTACACCACCAAGACTTGAAGTCTTATGTTTTGATCTTTTTTCTTGAGACATCATATTAACTTGTGCTACATATGGTTTTTGCACTGGTTGTGCCATATCCATAGTTGGTGCTTGTTGATCTTCTTGGGTTTTCTACACTAGTTGCATTACATGTGTTTGTTGAGCTTGTTGTGGCACATGTGTTTGTTAAGCTTGTTGCGTCACATGTGTTTGTTGAGTTACCTTAGGTGGAATTGGTGAAATATCAATGGTTCTCTTCTTCTTTTTTATCTAGTGACATACTTAACATAACTGTAGTAGTCACATGAGATGTACCAATCGTTGGTACCCTTGGTGGTTCGTTGAATGGTCCTTTGGAGGTTGTTTCATTTGAATTAATTCCTTGGATTTTTGCATGTGTTACCAAAGGAAGACCACTTTTCTGTGTTTCTTCAAAAGAGGGTACATGTCATGTTTCCCAAGGAAATGTGAACGTCTCTTTTGGTTCTTCAGATTGCTTAACGGGAAAGCGATTCTTAAAATCAATCCTCATTGTCCTTTGAGGATATTTCTTGGAGACTTTTTTAGTATCCATCATCTCTGAAGGAGGGGGTAGAGTCTCTTGAAATAAAGGATTATCCAATTGTACATACTTTTCCTCTTGAGGAACATCGACAATTAAATAATTTTGTTGTCTTTTTTGTGTTGCCATCATAGTTGACTCATCGAAGGCTTGTTCTCTGTTTCTCTATCCTAAATCACTAAGTATTTGTTCTCTTCCAAAGTATATTGTGTGGGATTTTGATATTCCAAGAGTAATTAAGGATTTGTCCTTTGTATTACTTTGATGTATCATTCTAGATCTTGAGTCATGAGATATGCTAACGTCCTATGAATATTTTTTGTCTCTTATAGCCTCGTCAATCTCATCTCTAGGTAAATATTTGAATGAAATAAATGTTTTGTGTTAGTCCCCAGAATCCGAAGAGGCACTCGAGGTATTTCCAGGATCTTGATTATATTGCGGTGGCACAAGAGGTTGATAAGATCCAAAATCCATGTTTTGCAAATGTAAGACTAGAAAAAGGAAGAATATGCATATCTAGGTAACTACAAAACCCTAAACCATATGTAAACCTATCTAATCTAACATTAGATCCATTGACATGGGAATTAAAAAACATATGCAAGAAACACATGAAAACCCCCTTCAAGTGATGCTCAAATGCTCTCCTTTATTCTCCATGGAGTAGATTATTGTTGCTCTTTGTCAATGACAAAAAGGCACAAGTATTGAAAAGCCAATATTGATAGCAAGAATAATAGGAGATAATGGTTCAAACTTGAATGGGAGGATTACATCTCAATTTATAGAAAATGAGAGACAATTTTTAGAATTAGAATGCATAAAATCAATGCATAATTGAAGGGAAATGGGAAAAGCAAATTAATAGGAAAATGGAAGCATAATTAGAGGAAAAATGGATAGGGAAAGGTGGAAGAAATCAAGAAGCACATTAAGAGGAATATGAAGCACAATTAAGGGATATGACAAATTACGTGGATTTATGAGGAATTAATTCAATTAAGAATTCAATATTCCTTATAAAAGATAAAATTAGTATTTACAAAATTTTAAAATTCCATAAACTAGAATTAGCCAATTAATTAATTAGAAATTAATTAATTATGAAGACTTAGGATAAAGAACAAATAAATATGATTTATTCATAAAGAATAGGGACAAATGTTATTTCATTCATCCCAAGAGGATAAATTAGTAGATTATTGATCAATTTGAAGGCATTAATGTGCAATAGGATTGATCTTGATAATATTGATAGGATTATGATAGGTTCGCGACATTGGTGAACTTTGACAATGCACTCAAATAATGATGTTTGAAAATGATTGAATTTAACCAATGAACTTTGATGATGCCATAGGATTGATATAGGTATAGGGAAACAATGATGAACTTGGACAATGTTTCCGATATAATGATGATCAGCAATAGCATTGACAAACTTGGATAGTACTATTGAATTGATGGTAGGTTGATAACGATAACATCGATGAACTTGGACAATGTTATCAAATGGTGATAAAAGGATACAAAGCATTGATGAACTTGGAAAATTCCCCTAGAATGAAGATAAGATTTATTAGATTTAGAAATAGGTTTGATCGATTTGAAAAGTGATTTAATTAGGCATTGATGATCTTGGACAATGCCTCAAAATGGTTAGAATGAGTCTAAAATGATTTTGAAATGATTAGGAATAGAATATAATAGATTTGAATTGATTTAGGATGATTTGATATGGTTTAGGATTGAATAGGATTGGTTTAGGGATGATTGGAATCGATTAGGAAAATGATCAATTCGTCCAAGAGAATAGAAATATTAGTAAATAATTGAACAATTGGCAATATCCAATTATCGTTGAAAGACACAATGTTGTCATATAATAAAGATCATATGTGCAACATACAAGAATAATTATGCCGCAAAACAATGTTTCAATTGTAATGCCAAAAATGTTAAAACACATAGACTAGCAGGCTCGAACCATTTTTGGGTGTCTACAGTGGGTTATGTAGAAATTATTTTTATATGGCTACAAGTTTCTTTACAAGTGGTATTACAGACATAGTTTTGGTGCTATAGCCCTAAGAGTTGAATCTATGGAATGCATGAAAGAATGGTAGGCAAGAAAAGATATGAGAGTTTTGAAGATTCTTTTATTGTAGATCTAAGGATTCTAGGTTTGTTGTTATGATGGAGTATTTACAGATTTGGAATTTTTTTTTGGTCAAATCAATTTTTTGGATATGTATTTAAATGAGAGATTTTTTGAAGATTTTTCTTAAAAGTGTCCCTCTAGATTAAAAAAAAAAGACTTCACCACTAGATCCAATTTGGCCAAGTCATCAATTTCCATAATTTGACCCCTTTTAGCCATGTTTGAAAAATACAAGAAAAGGGAAAAAAGGAAAATAATGTTAACAACTATGAAATTTAGTCTGTAGAGAAAGTCAAATATTTTTCCTATTATATTTTAATAGTTTTACAATTTTTTTAAAAATATTTGTGATTATTATCATGAGGGGGTTGTTTTAAAATATTAACACAGATTAAAAGTAAAAATTTCCTTATTTAATAAAAGTTTTTTTATTAAATATTTTGTCACTTTTTAATTTTTTTTAAAAAAATTGTTGCATGAAACATTGAAAATGTCAATGCAGTTTTATTAAATATTTTTATTAAGACATTAAATATTTCACTCAATATTAAAAAAAGGCACTCCACCATCGACATTAAATATTTTAAAATAAAAACTAAATTCATCTTTGTATACACCAAAAAATGGTCAACACAAGTCAATGCAAAAATTAATCAAATACAGGGTATGTGCAGGATCATGGTATGCCAAAAATTGGTGATGTGAAAAGTGAGCTTTTCACTCGTCCAAAAGCGCACCCAAAAGTTTGTTGAATTTCTAGTAGGCCGGGGTGTCAGTACACCTGGCCAAGCGAAAAGTCAAAGAAAAAGCATTATCATATATCTGATAATATTGGATATGTGATAACATTGGATATCTGATTTTCATCAGTAACATTTATTTGTAGTCCACGACTGCGTTCAACATTTTCATTATGAAAACGTTGAACACAACCAAACAATTTTAGATATCCAAAGACAATCATATAAACAATTTTCTACAGTGAACAATTTGCCTCCAAATTGAACAAGTAAGTTAAATTTCTAAGTTTTTATTGTTGTTTTTGGTTTTCAAATTGAGATTTGTAGTTTTTTTAAATAAAAACTAGGATTGAAATGATATTCTTTAATGTTTTTTAAAATTGATTATAATAATCTATTTTGGTTTTCATTTTAATCAGACATGGATTCAAACCAATCAAAAAACCCTCCCAACGAGTCCACAAATAATCCCCCACCTTCAGAAGACCACCTAGTTTTAAACCCTCGACAATTAGAGGATCTCATAGGAGACAATCTAAATTATCTTAGAGGATATCAAACCACATATGCCAATATCCCCACATTGCACCCCATGTTTTCCATGTTGAACTCCATTATTGAAAGCATGGAGAAACTCAGAGACAAACATAATGTTGTACTTCTTTGGCGTGATTCCATGCATTCCAAGTTTGAAGGTGGGCCTAACTATGATTAATTTAGAGATCTAAACATAAAAAAACTTGACATATGTAACCTTTTTATGGATCCCAAAATCAGTTTAAAAGTGGACCCTAAAAAGACCAAGTTGTCAATTAAATGGTGCACAAATGATGCAATACTTGACAACTTTTGGGGCCGCTGGTGAATGGTTTTTGATAGACCACCCCACAAAAAATTGGATCTCCCATTCTATTTCATAATAAAATTATATGCTAAATTTGTTCTTGGTCACAAGGTCAATTATTGGATCATGAGACCAAAACAAGGTGTAGGCTTAGGTGCTCCTCAGGACAAGCCATGGGCACAGTGGGTGAAATCCTACACATATGTCCCCCCTCCCAAGTTTTCACCGCCTCCTATAGTGCAACATCCTGATATTATTGCTGAGGTCGACCCATAGACTATTTGATCCATTCACACCTTGAGTGATCTACTAGTTAGGAAGAGTGCAACATTGTTGCCTTCTCATGCTGATGCTTCTGGCACTTCCACATCCTCCACAAGCTCACATGTTTGTGTGCCCCATACTTGGATTATGTGCAATAATATGTGCTTGGGTCCCCTGAATGATAGTGATGCATATAACTATGTCTTTGAGATGGAAAATACTACACAAAACACTACAAGTACTGAAGCACCCCATGAAGATGTGCATCAGTGGCATATAGAGCCATAGACTCCTACTATTACAGTAAGAGTAAATAGTTAACTTGTTACATTGTATTTAATTTTAAACATTCATTTTTTTAATAGAATTATCTTATAATGATTACCCACTTATGTTTTTATAAGTGTTCTCTTTATGTTCAGTTGATGATAGAGGAGGAGATGACACAGGTGGAGGGGTCCACACCGATGCAGAGCTTTGGTCCCCTAGTAAATTGAATCAACTTTACTAGTCTTTGCTTGTTAAAATAAAGCCCTCCTACCCCTTTTTCTTGGATTATCCACACCAAATCCCTACACCTTTAAGTGCCTCAATCTTTGTTAACCAACTCATCAATTTGTGTACCCCATAACCCTCTATTGAGTTGATCACTACTTCATACATCTCCTAGTGGTGATGCACTCTTGTTCACCCAATGTACCCAAATGCACCTTCCTTACAAAAAACACTCCAACCTCTTCCCAAGATTCCTTCAAACATGTCAATTATAGTCCTTTGAAATCCCTCAGACCAACCAAATTAATCCCTTGATTCAATTCAACTCAAAACTCAAAACTGTCCTACTTGATCCTGCCCTTCACAAGTCCTTTCTACACACCTTTTGGGGTTTTGTGAGAAAAGTCTCCAAAGGATCTAGAAAACCAATTGTAAAATATTATTTCAAATGTTGGGGCAGCACTTTCCCAGAGAGGACAGACCTTGGATCCTTCAAAAATGCCAAATTCTTGGGATTCGTCTCTAATGGTGAAGAGGCCTAATTTGAATGCTTAAAGAAGGAAGTGTGGCTTATAATTGGTTATTTTCCAAACCAAATATGAAAACATTTAGGGACCCTTGAAAGAAGTTTTCTCCTCCAACCATATCTTCTAATTCAAAGCCCATCAAAAGTTATGGGGTCTGCAATTTTTCTATTAAACCACTTTGTCAGTCACATAGGGATGTCCGGCTAGGGTTTTAGACATATCACCTTGAAACCACCACCATTTGTTATAAAGAAATGAAAATAAAATTACACTCCCATATCTCTATTTTAAACTAGGTCTTAGGAAATTTTCATCTTTAAATCGAGAGATATGAGTTATGCAAGCCAACAACCCTAGTTTTTTTCAAAATCAGGACCTTCAGATGACTGTGAATTGATATCTCTTCAATTTAATCTACTATAGAATTTCTGGTTGGATGAAAATGAAATCTAATTCATATTCCTAACTTTATATGGAGTCAGATTTAACACTCAAATCTGTACAGGCTTGGGTACAAGCAAAATAAGTCAAAAATCATGAAAAATGTAGTTTTCTATATTCAATTTTGCAAATTTTCATTAAACATCTCCTCAAAAACCTATGCAAGGATTTTTGACATCATATTCTATTTTATTCCACCATTTCCAACTATTTGGGGGTGGTTGTGACTGTTGTTTAACAAATTTTCAAAAAATGTTGTCATTTAGCAACTTTTGTAACAATGTTGCTGACAACATTTTGCAACTTTTTGCAAAACTTGACAAACTGACTCCTAGGGTCTACCCAAGGTGGATTTAACATTTTTTTATGTTAACAACATAAATCCAACCTTCCCTAATACAATTATGCCCAACCAATTTCCATTCAACCACAGTGATCCATAGAATTTATAATCCATCCTAGGCCACTAGGTTTCACAGTTAGGACTTATTACAAAAATTAGGATTTCTTGATCCTCCTTGGACCTTGGATAATCAAACCTATCTAATAAAAATAATCAACACCTTCTTTCAACCTCACCACCTTCTTTTTCTTTGTCCTTGTGAGGGTCTCCTACACCATACTATTAGGGTGGATTAATCTCAAGTCCTCTTGAGATAAGTTCTGCCAATGAAGTGCCATGCTTCTTCATCTCTACCTCATCCATCCACACCGAATCTTCTTCAGGGTGTCCAACCCACTTCTCAATGTTTTTTTTATATTCATTTTTTCTGGTCTCTTTGATGACCTTAGTGTCAAGGATCCTGTCAAGTGTCTTGGGTGCATGGGGATGTAAATCTACAAGGTCTTGCTGCAACTCTTCAATATGTAGCTACATCATGATGAACTTTATATAGGGTTAGATCAGAAACATTGAAGATAAGAGATATACCTAGAGTATAAGGAAGTGCTATCTCATATGCATTCATGCCATGCTTCTTCAAAATTACATAAGGGCCCACTTTCTTCATGAGTAACTTTGTATGTTTTCCCTTTGGCAACCTCTCCTTCCTCAGATATACCCAAACCAAGTCACCAACCTAAAAGTGTACATCTCTCCTCCTTTTATGTGCACTTTCTTTATACTCATCTGAACTTCTTTGTAGAGTCAACTTTACTTGATCATGGATCTTGTTTCATACTATTAGTAAATTTCTCTCCACGAGCACTCACCTGCCTATCCTTTGGAAGATCTCTCAATTCTAGTATACCCCTTGGATTTTGCCCATAGACAATTTGGAAAGGACTCCTTCCTTTACTTCTATTCACATAATCATTGAAGGAAAATTCAGCTTGTGAGAGAATTTTGTCCCACTTCTCTCCATACTATTTTTTTAAACATCTCAATAGGTTTCCGAATGACCTATTGACAAATTTAGTTTTCCCATCCGTTTGAGGATGATAGGCTGAATGAAAGTTTAAGTTTGTTCCCAACCTTTTCCATAAGGTTCTCCAAAAATGTCCAATATGTTGGAAATATATTGTAGGCTAGGTGACTCAGGGGGGGGGCATAAATCAGGAACCAATAAAACTTCTTTAATTTTATCCTTTATTAGATTGACTAATCTAATTGCATGCATGGAACAGAAAATAAATAACCATTCATAACACTTGACACAATATTTGGTTACCCAGAAATATTCCAAATAGAAAGAAAAACTAGGGTGGGGATGATACCCACAATATTTAGAACTACAGTAATAAAGTTGGCTGATAAAGGCTTACAATTGACCACTTTTGATGGCTACCTTGCTAGGAGCAATAAGGACTATTAGGTCCACCTTGTGAAAGGATTTATACAATATAGTTAAGTATGCATGCTCTATTAGGATATTTGTGAAGGACTATTAAGTCCACCCTATTAAAGGATTTTGACTAATACACCTGTTAGGATGATCCAGTGAATGATCTGCTATGCAACTTTGATTTGTTGAATACGATCCTTTGAAGTAATACTGATCAGCTGAATGTGATAGATGAGTCTTTGTTGTTCCTTTATATTGTTGTAGCCCTCTAATCAATCTGCCTCTTCATTTTCGCATCAATGTTGTTCTGATGATTGATAGCTTTCTTACTTCATAATTTGGATAAAAAAAGTGTCTTACATATATACCTTATCCAAATCAATTACCTCCATAGGTCGGCTACATATCATATTAAATAGTATAAACAAATATGTACTAAGTTGACCCAATGCTGATACTCAGGTCCAGTAATCCACTCGGGTGATATAATGACACTCGGGCGACACAGTGAAGTGGAAACTCTGGCACTCCATTGACATTGGGTGCCTAGGCCACATTGATCACTTGGAGATGGTATGCAACTTGGGTAATACTGGTGACTCAAGTGATACTATTTTGAACTAACTTCTCGATTGACACAACAACTTCCTAGCTCAGGTAACACTTCAAGCTGTTGGCTTGGTCAACACTATAACCATATGAATAACTAAGTGTTTTGGCACTAATTGACAACATGTCTTTCCATAAGGTCTACACAATAAACTTCACATCCCTGTCAGATACAAAAGTTTGAGGAAGACCATCTATCTTTAAAATTTCTTTGAAAAATAGGTTTACTACAGAGGTTGGATCATTTTTACTCTGTCATGGCAAGAAATGTGCCATATTGCTAAACCTATCAACCAAAATAAAGATACTATCAAACCCCTTTTGAGTCCTTGGTAGATCCATCACAAATTCCATACTACAACTTTCCCAAGGTCTTGTAGGTATGTGCAATGGTTAGTACAATCCAACATTGGTTGAAGTACCTTTGGCTTTCTAACATATAGTACATGTTTCCAAAAACCTTCTGACATCTCCTTGTATCTTGGGCCAATGATAATGTCTTCTTTTCTTTTCTAGGGCCTTATCCAGCCTGAAATGTACACTCATGCTTTCACAATGTTTCTCCTTCACAATATTTTCTCTCAAGGATCACCTAGGAATGTATAGTTTCTATCCTTTGAAAAAAAAAAACCATCATGGAGTGAATAATAAGAATACTCAATATGATATGGCCCTGAAAAATTAGAACAAACTTTGTATATCTCATGAAAATATTCATCATTTGCATACATACCTTTCAAGGATTCAATACCTACACTTTGCAACTTCACTTCTTGCACTATCATGGCTCTCCTGATCAAAGAATCAACCACTTTGTTAGCAATTCCTTGATTTGTGGGTACCTGTAAGCTGCACAACAAACACACACACTTCAATAGATCATTGTATGGTTAGCAGGTTAGAAAACACTAAATAAAATGCAATAAAAAACTACACTAACCTAAATTGATCTATTTCCTTCTGGTAGGCAGGAGTATGAGTTTTCTCTCAGGTCATCAAAAACTTAGTGACTACACCTGTTCTAAATGAAGGATTTAATCTAGATGATTAATCTAAAATGATAAATGCAAGATGCAAATGCAGTTTGTGGTTAATCCAATCTAATTAGGATTCACTTTTAAGAGAACCAAATTTATGTGTGTAAGATTCATTTTAAAACACCAAAATTAAATGTGCTCTAAAATTAAGAAGTTTGCATGATTAACAAAAGTAAACTGACAACTAACAATGCTAACCAAATCAAAAGCTAAAATGCAAATGCTTGAATGTAAAATGCAGCATAATAAAAATAATAAAATTTAGGATCCTTTGTGAAGGAAAAGAGTTTCTCTTTTATAGAAATCTCTCTTGAATCAACGGTAGAGATTGAAAGAAAAGAGTGGCTCAGATTCGATTGAAGAAGCACAATCCATGTGCAAAGAATGTGATTGGTTGAAAGATTTATTTAACTGACTGATCAATCTTTTTGGAAGCTTCCAAAATCAGTTCTTAGTTAACTGAAATGTTTCCAAAATGATAAATAGTGGAGAATCAGTTAACTAAGTGGAACTGGATTGTTTCCAATTTGATAATCAGTTAACTGAATTTGATGATTTCATATGCATTTTTAATAATTTAAATGATTTTGAATGCACATTTTTGTTTTTATTAATTAATTTAATTCCTTTTTGATTTAATTGACAGTTTTGTAATTTTATTTAATTAATATATCAGAATATCAATTAAATAATTAAGATATGGTTTATTTGCCAATGTATTATGATTTCAGGAATTATTTAATTAATTAAGTATGATGATTGATTAGGACCTAGGGTTCAAGTCAGATTAGCTGCAAATTGATAGATTGAAGAATTATCTGTTTGATTTAGGAATTAGGGTTTATCAAGATTAGGTTTTCTTGATTAATTGTTGTGATTGGGGGTCTAGGGTTTAGATGACCATTTTTAGGTGATTACATTTGCCCCTCTTTGAATTGATGTGCAATCAGCGTATTGATTCAAAGAACTATTAGTGATGAGAACAAGAATAGTTTGATTTGAAGCAATGACACCATTCTTTTGAAGAAGAAGACCGACTTCAAACTTGATTGGATGAAGATCGATCAAAATATATAAACAAAATGATAGGTTTAATTTGAAGCTACTAAACTAGACATCTGTCAAGAGATTTGATTAGTAAGCAAATTGACTTGATTTGAAGCGATGAAGCCAATTTGATCAATGTATCTGGTTTCAATAATGAATAGCTTGTATAAGACTGATCTTGTCTAGTTTCAAGTGTATTCACTATTGTATAAGACCATTGATTAGGCTGCCTTTGATTTTAAGATCATCTCAACTTGATTTGATGTGAATAAGCTGATATGCGCCAAGCGATGGGGTTTTGATTGAAGATGTGATCACTGGAATGTTGATGTCCTGATCCTGCCCCCTTGGGAGAAAAATCTAAATATGGCTAGGTTCCCCAGTGATGAGATGCAATTCGATTGATAATATGATGCAAGAAGAAGCCGATTTGATTAGAAAGAGGTCCCAAGCAGTTATGACATAATCTTTACTTGATGGGAGGTCATGTTGACCAAGATTGACCAAAATTATGATAGGAAAATTGATTAGAATAAAAGTGTGAGATTTCTATTGGTTGTGCAAGCGGTCAACTGCAGTTGACTAAAAAAGTCAAATGTCAGATTTTGATTTCGATCCTGAAAATGGAATCAGGATAGTTGAATTAGTCAGGGGTGTCATTTCACGCACAATAGACCACTTGACAAAATGAACATTGAACGATAAGAACCTCAAATCCTTCACATTATAGATAGATATCGATATTATGCAGATTCCAACACCATGCAGATGCATATGCAAATGCAAGACTAACATGAATGCAACCTAAGGTGTAGTCACTGAACCTTTACCGTTGAAAATTTTCATCATCGAGCATTTTTGGAACATCAGAGTTGATACAATCCTTACTGGTGCCATTGCGACCATAAGAATATGAATATGAATCTTATTGGATAATATATGAGAAACTAATGTAAGCATCAGGGCACAAAAGCCAAGATGACCTGAATGTTGTTTCTCATTTATGTTGCAAGAGTACATGAGTATCAAGGCATTCAAAGCCAAGATAACCATGAGTGTGATCTTGCGTAAACAAGCACAACAATAATAGTCAAGGAGATAGCTCTGACCTCACTTTGGCATGCAAGTAAATAGGATTAAGGGATGTGAGGCTTTTACACCTTAATGTAGGAGATCTTACCACATACACCCTATTTAGTTGATGATGCTGGATCATTAGAACCACACCAACAAGCAATAGACAAAGAAAAGATTAGCGAATAATGAATGAAAACAAACAGCATACAAATAGAAGTTCAGCATAATTAAACCAATTTCAATGTATTTGGATGTGTATATGTATGGGGTGTTGAGAAACACCATCGTGCTTGTGAGTGTGATGTGTTTGATTGCTATCAATCTATTGTTTACATTTGCGGTATCCAATGTGTGTTAAGAAACACAAATGCATCCAAGGATAGTGTTAAGAAACACTTTTGATTAGGGTGTTGAGAAACACCTGTTGCGTCAGTAGCAAGATGTCCTTAAAAAATGACAAGATTACTAACTCTCGTGTAATCCAAAGATGTGATCAAATTTGGGGACCCATGCCCCTAGTAGCAAATGGTGATGATTGACTTGACTCATACTGTGAGGACAAAGATGATTTGATTACCCCCAGGTATGACTTTGGATCATTTTCAAGCCAAGAGGGTTCTTAGAAGAACTAGAGTGTTCATTCTCAAGCAAGATCACTTTGGTTTTCCCCCAATGTCTAGTAGGGTAAAGGTCATTACATATGGCTTAGAAAGATTATGGATGAGGCGAATATACAATTATGGATGAAGAGGGTGAATGAAACCCTCAAAGATAGTCTTGTCAAGATTACCCAAGCTAAGAAAAAAAGAATATATAAATGTAGGATCATGGAGCAGTGCTGGATAGCATATAGGATAATGACCTGATGCCATAAAAAGCATGTGGTCCAAAAGAATGGACATTTCAAGAAGTTTTTGAGAAAGTGTTTTGCATTTTTTTTGTTCTTCATTTAGATCAAGATGAAAAGGTCAATTAGATAGGATAGTGATAGAATTGATTTGGATAAAGGGTGATGGAGGCTATAAGTGAATGTTTTGGGATTAGTGAAAATGATGCTCAGAGATAGGAAGGATAGGAAGGATAGGCTTTGGATAAGAAAGATCACGGTAGGGTACCATGGATGAGAGTAAGGGAATAAGCTGATGGAAAGGATAATGAATGTACTGGTACATGGTGTTCATGGATAAGCTCAACCTTTTCAAGATCACCAGAAGGAACGTGGATTCTCATGTGCTAGCTGGATGTAAGATATGGTGGATAGGATGAAATGGAAGGAACTTTCCCCCATGTGAAGAGTGCAAGTAGGAGGAATTACGCATGATGCCTATTTGCCAGGTTTTCATCATGGTACTTATCCAAGGCACCAAAAGAAGTGGTTTTCACCATAGGGTGAATTGATTTATCTTTAATTTTGCTACCAAGGTGCATGTTTACCAAGTTTTTACCAAGGCACTTTTTTTTTCTTTTTTTTGTACTTTTGAATTTATGGAGGAACTTAAGCTTCTATCTCTTTGGATAGTGCTCCTTTGAAGGATATGTTATGATAGGCCAAGGCCGCTGAAAGTATGTTCAAAGATGTTGATAGGGTGATGGTAGTGAAGAATGATATGAAGGATAAGGGAGATGATAGCCAAGGATTTATTTGATGGATTGGATAAGAGGAATTGAAGGATATGGGATAGGGTATTAAAATTTTTGCATAGGGGTAGATGGAAACGGTGATAAGATCAACATCGACACACACCTTGAAGGGTAGTGAATGGATGGAGGAAAAGTAGATGAAATAGCTTGAGACTTTGATGGATGAGTGGATATGGATCTTGGTACACAAGGACCCAAGATGGATGTAGAAGGGGGTGAAGTATTCAAGGTAATGGATTTTGGGACATGAGGACCCAAAATAGAGTTAGAAGATGGGAGATGTTTAGATTGAGATGAAGTGGAAGACTTTGGAAGCTTGGATGCCAACTCTGACCTTTCCTTTTTGTTCAAGCCTTTTAAGAGAGACTTGGGAATCCACATAACTTTTGATTTTATTTTTGTATCTAGGTCCTTTGGAAGAGACTTGGGAATCCACATAGATTTTGATTTTCCTTTGTTTTGGATGATTTAGAACACAATTCTTCCATGATGGATTTAGGAACCCATATTTTCTTTGATATTATTCTTTGCTTAGATTTAGAATGCAATTCTTCCATGATGGATTTAGGAACCCATATTTTCTTTGATATTATTCTTTGTTTAGATTTAGAACGCAATTCTTCCATGATGGATTTAGGAACCCATATTTTCTTTGATTTTTATTCTTTTCTCAGTGGACCCTTGTGGTCTCTTGAATATTTCCTTTTTATTTGTAGTTACATGTTGATTAGATGGGACATAGTGATATTCCTATGTAAGTGGATTCTTATATTTCTGATTTCTTCATTGCACATCCAAATTACTTCCAAAAGACTTGGGGAGTGTGGATGAATAGGACTGATATGGATGGTTCATATGGATGGGTTGATAGAGAGAGTTCAAGGATGCATGTCTTTGTTGATCTTGATAGGGGATAGGGCAAGTGGATGCCAAGCTAGTAGTGATAGGAATGGTGGATGGAGGGATATAAGGACCCAATATAGATGGAAGGTTTTACAGTTTCAACTTTGGGATATAAGGACCAAGAATGGATTTGGAGGATAGTGAAGGAACATGGTTACATTTGAATGGAGGGAGATAAGGTGTGGAATGGATATCAACATCTTTAAATTGAGTTGTATGACCAAGCCTCTTCTCTTTTGAATTCACCTTTATATTAATAGGTGCATGAGTAGCTTTGATATGAGAAATTTTGATAGGAACAACTGAAGCTTTAGGGGATTTATTGTTCGGAAAGGGATTTTGAGGAATGATGGTTTATGGATATGGAATAATATGACAAGGGGATGATGGGATACTCTAATCTTGAAAGGAATCTTTAGATGGTTTAGAAAGGGTACCTTTCTCTTGATTTTTAATAGGCTCATTATAGATGGTGGAAATGATATATTGATCTTGCTTGGGAGATGGATACAATATAGAAGGTGTAAGAGTGTCTTCTAGGAAGAAATGGAAGGGGATGATGAGATCATCATGAGACTCTTTAGATATGTGAATTTGGTAAACTATTGGATAAGGATGGATGGTGTCTTGATCTTGATCATTACTGATATTGGTTTCTTCACACTTTGGATTGTCCTCTTGACAAAGAGCCACTTCTACGGACAAGGTAAGAGTTTTGATCTGCATATGAGATTCATGACAAGTTGATGAAGTATCATTTGGAATAGGCATGATAAGCATTCAAGCACATGGAATATTTGGGCCTATGATCTTTGAAGCGTGAGAAAGACTTGCAATCATATGCTGATTAGCTTGGATATCTTTTAGAGGTAGTCCTTGAGGGTAGACATAGTCATCATTAGGCTCATTCTTTGATAGAGATGGTGTGGCTGGTTTTGAAGCTTTAGGAGATGGAGGAATGGTGAAAGAAGTAGATGTGATATGTGAACCATTGCTAGACATGGATTCTTGATATCAATCATGCTTGAGATTAGATGAATCAATAGGATTTTCCACTTTGATTATGCCATCATCTATGAGAATTTGGATTTTATGTTTCAAATCTATGCAAGATGAAGTTTTATGCTCATTTTGTCGATGATATGCAAAATAGGTACTCAATAATTTCAATCCACGTGGTGTGAATTGAGGTAATGTGATGAGATCATGCTCAAGAAGTTCTTCTAATGCTGATTCATAAGATTGTCCCAAAGGAGTGAAGTCCCTCTTGCGTTTAACCCAAGGTTTTTATTTCATGAGGTTACTAATCCCTTTGGAGGGAGACTTCATGGTGTTTTCAAGAGATTTTAGGGATTTGGAGCCACTCGCTTGATCAAATATAGGATTGCCATACCAAGATTTCGCCATGTTGGAAGGAAGTGGAGAGATGTGAGAATCATGATTAGATAGAAAAGGATAGATTGATCTTAATGAGGATTTGTTGGATGTTGTATCCTTTTCCCCCTTTAATTCTTGAAGTTCAGATTTCAAAGTTTGAAGCTATTTTGATAAAGATGCCATAAGAATATCTTCTTTCATATTGTTAGGACCATAAGGTTTAGCCCATTTTCTTTTAGACATTGTAAAATTGTCCCGATGCGCTTGCTTAGAAGATTAAAGAGAAGGCATGTTGAATTATTTGATTGATTGACAGGTGCTGAAGTGATATCGAAAGTGCTAACTAAGTCCAAGACCAAAGGAAAAAGGAGATAATGTCCAACTTAGAGAGAGATAGAAATGAATCTGATCTTGAGTCAAGGTTCACAAAATTTGTCTCACAACTTAGGATAAGGACAACACGGACAAAGATGATTAAGATAACAAGTCACTTGGAATAGCACAACAAAGTTAGATTTTGAAATAGCAAGTGAGTCAGACTATCAATAGATTTCTGTCAACGACAAGCTATTATTGATGTTGTGAGAAAATAGATTTGTGAAAATTTGGACAAAACCTTCACGATAGAATACCAACTTGGACAACAATCTGATTGATTTTTAGAGTTTTGACACTAGATGTAGAAACTCGGGCAAGAGTTGATAGTTTAACACCTAAGAGTGTAGATTTTGAATCGTTTGATTGTTTTGATTATTTTGATATTTCATTCACGCAAGACACTTCAAGAAGAATGTTTGTTGTAAAAAGAATAGACACACCACAATCCTAGGTAAGCTAGGGCAATATCTGTTGAATTCCCACTTAAACTAAAGTTCATCTACACCTACTCATAGTGGACAACTTAGAATCTTAGAGGCATGAGATCCTCCTTACAGTGCATTCACTTCTCAGTTACACTAAGTTTTGAATCCCAAGGGTAATCACCTCCCAAGGGACCGTTGTCTCTACTAAGAGCCATGAAAGTGTGGGATGTCTTAGTTGGTCTCTGACCTTCTGCGCCAACAGATTGAGGGTTTTTGGATACTACTATTTTTTTTTAATTAAGGCATCCATTCAGGTGGTTATACTTACGGCAGATTAGCTCTTTTATGGAGGCCTCCCAGCCTACAAAAGTTACGTTCTATATATTTTTACACACCACAAGGGTACTAAGGAAGATCTTCTTCCCAGTGTAACATAATCAACACCTGTTCACTATGACACTAATCAAAATGACATTTTTTATGTACCAGTTTGGAAGAGCTTGGATTTAGCTTGTTACTGGTTGGGCAATCCACTCTCATCGGCTCTATTAAAACTCTTGGGAGGTATCCACGCTAAAATATTTTCATGAATTTATCTTACACCCAAGATCCACGAAGGCAAGGGGAGAGGATACGTTCATGCAATTCTTTGGGATTAAAATTATAGAAGACACTTCAAACACACAAGCAAATTGATTCTTTTTAAGCACCAAATCTGAAGTGTTATCTACCTACTAAAAGTAGACATGAAAGTTTTGGAAGACACACAATGTCTTCGACAAGCATCCAACATCAAGATCATTAGTATTATATAATTTTTTTCTTCATTTATAGCGTCCTGCAAACCACTGTTAGGATATGAAAATAGAAAAACAACAAATAAAGACAACCGTGAGCATTATAGAATCAATAAAATCTTGCTATTTTTATGAATTTAAAATGCAAAAGTACATGCAATCTACAAAAATGACATGCAATCTAAAAAGAGAAACATGCAATCTATAGAAATGACATACAAGTTAAAAATCAAAATATGCAATCTACAAAAATGACATGCAAGCTAAAAAGAAAAACATGCAACCTACAAAATTGACATGCAAGCTAAAAAGAAAAATATGCAACCTACAGAAATGACATGCAAGCTAAAAAGAAAAACATGCAACCTAAAGAAATAACATGCAAGCTAAAAATCAAAACATGCATCCTACAGAAATGACATGCAAGCTAAAAATAAAAAAGATGCAATCTATAGAAATGACATGCAAGCTAAAAAGAAAAATATGCAATCTACAAAAATGACATGCAAGCTAAAAAGAAAAACATACATCCTATAGAAATGACATGCAAGAAGAAGTGATTAACTAGACTTAAACCAAATGCAAATGTGCTACAAAAGTGATAGCACAGAGATGAAACACGCTGAAATAGAATTGGAAGGCACTGAAAGAATAAGAGACAGAAGATAGAAGGAATTGTTGTCGTGGGTTCAAGCCGCACGGTGGGTGCCAAAAATGTATGTGTGATTTTGGGGTACTTGCAAGCTGTGAAAAAAACACACACACTTCAATAGATCATTGTATGGTTAGCGGGTTAGAAAATAATAAATAAAATGCAATAAACAACTACACTAACATAAATCGATCTATTGCCTTCTAGAAGGTAGGAGTATGAGTTTTTTCTCAGGTCATCACAAACTCAGTTACTACACCTATTCTAAATGAAGGATTTAATCTAGATGATTAATCTAAAATGATAAATGCAAGATGTAGATGTAGTTTGTGGTTAATCCAATCTAATTAGGATTCACTTTTAAGAGCACCAAATTGAAGTGTGTAAGATTCATTTTAAAACACTAAAATTAAATGTGCTCTAAAATTAAGAAGTTTGCATGATTAACAAAAGTAAACTAACAATTAACAATGCTAACCAAATCAAAAGCTAAAATGCAAATTCTTGAATGTAAAATGCAGCATAATAACAATAATAAAAGTTAGGATATTTTGTGAAGGAAAAATGTTTCTCTTTTATAGAAATCTCTCTCAAATCGACGGTCAAGATTGAAAGAAAATAGTGGCTCAAATTTGATTGAAGAAGCACAATCCATGTGCAAAGAATATGATTGGTCAAAATATTTAGTTGACTGAACTAACTGATTAATATTTTTGGAAACTTCCAAAATCAGTTCTCAGTTAACTAAAATGTTTCCAAAATGATAAATAGTGGAGAATCAGTTAACTGAGTGGAACTAGATTGTTTCAAATTTGATAATCAGTTAACTAGATTTGATCATGTGATATGCATTTTTAATAATTTAAATGATTTTGAATGCACATTTTTGCTTTTATTAATTAATTTAATTCCTTTTTGATTTAGTTGACAATTTTGTAATTTTATTTAATTAATATATCATAATATCAATTAAATAATTAAGATAAGGTTTATTTTCCAATGTATTATGATTTCATGAATGAATGAATTAATTAAGTACCATTATTGATTAGGACCTAGGGTTCAGGTCAGATTAGCTACAAATTGATAGATTGAAGAATTGCCTATTTGATTTAAGACTTAGGGTTTATCAAGATTAAGGTTTCTTGACTAATTATTGTGATTGGGGGTTTAGGGTTTAGATGACCATTTTTAGGTGATTACAATATGAATAGTTTGTATGAAAGTGATCATATTTTTTTTGAGCAGTGGAGAGTGTGCAGAGACGCTAATTCAAATCAATCAAGTGAGTATGAAGATTATTTCATTTAGTAAGATATGCTATTCAAATGTATTCAGTTGTGCATACCGAGAGGATCAATAAGAACTAATTTGATTAAGGAGAAACATAGTAGTGGTTTGGATGGACATTTCAGTATTTATAAAACATTGAGTTTGCTTTAGGAAAGTTATTTTTGGCCTTAGTTGTATAAGGATGTTCAAAAATTTGTGAAAAGTTGTGGATTTTGTCAAGTTGCAAAAGGAGTAAGTTAGAATACTGGATTGTATACATTGAAAATCTATTCCTAAGAAACCTTGGAGTGATATCAACATGGATTTTGTTCTTGGCTTACCAAGGACAGCAAGAGGTAATGATTCCATATTTTTTTGTTGTGGATAGATTATCTAAGATGACACATGTCATACCATATAGGAAAACATTAGATGCAGTACACATAGAAGATATTTTATTTAAGGATATTTTCATATTGCATGGATTACTGAGGAGTATTATCTTTGACCGAGATAGTAAATTTGTTAGCTATTTTTGGAAAGCACTTTGGAAGAAGTTGGATACTAAGTTGAAGTATAGTTCTACATTTCATCCACAAACTGATGGACAAATAGAGGTTGTAAAGTGAAGTTTGGGTAACTTGTTGAGATGCCTAGTTGGAGACACACCAAGTAATTGGGATTTGATGTTGGCACAAGCAGATTTTATATATAATAGTTCAGTGAATAGAAGAGACACCTTTTGAGATTGTTCATGGAACACAATAAAGAGGTATATCTGACTTGAGAGATATTATTGGAGAAGAGAAAAGAAGTGTTGAAGCAGAAGAATTTGCTGAGTTTCTAAAGACATTGCATGAAGATGTAAAATAGAAGCTAGAGAAAAGTAATCAGAAGTACAAAGATAGTGCAGACAAATCAACAAGACATAAAACTTTTGAAGTTGGTGATGCAGTAATGGTTCATTAGAAGAAAGGAAAATTTCTTATTAGAACATATGGTAAATTGAAGATGAAGAAATTTAGCCCTTGCAGAAGACTGAGAATATTTGATAGTGGAAATGCTTATGAAGTTGAAATAATTGATGACATGGATATATCAACTAAATTCAATATTTCAGACTTGTATGAATATCATGAACCTGATGAAGAAGTGATAGTATTGAGTGATTATCCTAAGAAATAGATAGAGGAAGTTGAACAAATTTTGAAACAGAGAGTTAGCATAAGTACAAGAGGAAAGGAATACATGGAATATCTAGTAAAATGGAAGAACAGACCAATTGAGGACTCATCTTGGATTTCTCAATCTAAGTTGGACCCGATACATGATTTTGGGAATCATTTCTTGTAACCCCAAGTGTTTGATGCAAGAGAATATTGGGTCCTTGGCAATCCTGCACAACCAAAAATATATTTTCTTTTGTTCTTTATCTTTTTTGGAGGTTGCTCGGTGAAGTACTCTGTTACCTCAATGTTTGGGTATGCATGTTTCAAGTTTCTTTCTGTTGCTCGGGTATGCTTGTTTTGAGTTGGTTTTCTATTGCTCAGGTATGCTTGTTCTAAGTTGCATTCTATTGCTTGATTATGCTTGTCTCGAGTTTGTTTTCTGTTACTCAGGTATGCTTGGTGAGAGTCATTTTCCTATTGCTCGGTGATCTCTATTCTTGAGTTGTTGTTGTTGCTTAGTTTGCTTCTCCCAAGTTATTTAGCCTGATCTAGCTAAATTTTAAATTTAATTTTTTTGGTGTAATTAATGTGGGGTATCTCATTGGGATTTGTGTGGACCTAAATCTAGGTCTCTCTTATGGATTTGAGTGTCAACCTCTTTAGTAGAATCTTGTTTATATTTGTTTCTATATTTTAGTTTAGGGATTAGTTCTTAGAAGATAGGAGGATTTGATAGAAGATTAACTATTGAGAGAATTGAAAGTCAGGTCTGTGACCTCGCATGTATGAATATCATTTTTTAATTCACTAAATGTATATGGCTGAAAATAGGAAGGCCTTCCAACCCGTCATGTAATAAGTTTGATCAATTAATGAAATATAAGACATCTACTGTTCCCTCTCTAACTGTGTTTGTTTTTGGCTTCCACATTTTTGTATCTGCAAGATGGTTTGGTACTTGGGAGAGCCTTTGGCCCCTCTTACTATCCATTCTTGCATCAAAATGCATCAACAACTTGGTTAGAAACTCCACTCTTATGCTTTATCACAACTGTGAAACTCCAAAAATACTTTACCCATTTCATATGTCTCTAATTCATCTTATTTTGACTACCCAAGTATTGGAAAGCCTTATGATCAGTATACGATACAAATTCACTTGGTACCAAATAGTGTCTCCATTTCATTTATACTTGAAAAATAGCATATAATTCTTTATCATACACAAAATATTTCCTCTTAGCATCATTCAATGTCTCACTAAAGAAAGAAACAGGTTTACCTTCTTAAGTCAACATAGCTCCTATTGCACTACCACTTGCATCAAAATCAACTTGAAATACCTTATTGAAATTAATTAAGGCTAACAAAAGCAATTCAGAAACCTTCTTCTTCAAAGTCTAAAAACTCTTATCAGCTCCATGTGTCCACTTGAATTCTTTTATGTCTCCTCTCATTGTCTCAGTCATAGCATTACAAATTGAACTGAACTTTCTGATAAAATTTTGGTAAAAAATTGCTAATCCATGAAATGAGCTTACCTCACTGACATTATCAGGCATAGGCCAATCAAGTATAGCTTCAACCTTCTCAGGATTCATCTTCAAACCATCAACTAAAATCACAAATCCTAAATACACAAGTTCTACTTTTATGAAGGAACACTTTTTCAAATTAATCAACAAATTTCTCTCATTCAATCTCTGCAACACTTTCCTTATATGCATCAAATGCTCTTCTCTAGTCTTACTGAATATCAGAATATCAACCAAGTACACAATCACAAATTTACCCAATAATTTATTCAAAACCTCATTCATTAACCTCATAAAGTACTTAGTGCATTAGTTAAACCAAAAGGCATAACCAACTACTCATACAAACCATATTTTTTCTTGAAAAAAATCTTCAATTCATCACCTTATCTAATTATGATATGATGATATCCACTCTTCAAATCAATCTTAGTAAAATATTTTGCTGCACTCAAATAATCCACTATATCGTCCATCCTCGGTATAGGGAACTGATACTTAACTATGATCTTGTTAATATCTCTTGAATCAGTACACATTCACCATTCTCCATTTTTATTATGTGTTAACATAGTTGGTACTATAATGGACTCAAGCTTTCTCTAATCAAACCTTCTACAACAACTCATTAACTTGTCGGTAGATTTCTTCATTCTTGGTTGGTGTCAATCAGTGTAGTGCCTTGGTCAAAAAGTTGGCTCCATGAATCATATGCATACATTGACTTATATCTCTCATCAATGGAAAACCATCATGTACTTTATCTAAAATGATCTCCTTGTACTTGGTAAGAAACTTTTCAACTTCCTTAGGAGTTTTATCTTCTATTTTCTCACTGAATTTGTTAGGAATCAAAGCATAACAAATATTATTTCTCTTCAGATCCTTTACAAACTGTCTAACTTCCATCAAACAAAATTTCATACATGTACATATCCCACAACCATATTCTTCAACTAAAGGTAATAATATTTGTGTTTTACCATCAACCCAAATAGTATACTTATTCAATCTTCTATCATGTATAGAATGTATATCATATTTCCAAGGTCTACCAAACAAAACATGACAACAATCCTTAGGCATAATATCACACAACACCATATCATAATACTTTCCAATTTTTAGATTCGCAACAAATTGTTCACTCACCCTAAGTGTATGCTCATCCTTGATTCATGAAATTTCATAGGGCTTTGGGTGCTTCATTCTTTCCAATTGCAACTTGATGACCATTTCCTCAGATGCCAGATTATTTGAGCTTCCACTATCAACAATTACTTTCCAAACTTTATTTGCAACTCTGTATATGGTCTTGAAAAAATTCTTTCTTACTGGATCTTGCTTATTATTCTTGCTCCATAATATTCTTCTCACCATTAGGTTTCCTTCCTTCTCAGGTTCATTCAATGACTCTTCTTGCACCAAGGTATTTATGCTACTACCAACCTTTTTTCTTGCATGTGTACACTCAAATGATCTATGTCCCTCTTCTCCACAATTGTAACAAGTTCCTTTTAACCCTCTTCTTCTATATCCACCTTGGGAGTAGTTTCCTCTTCCTCAGAATGAACTTCCACCTTTCCACTCAGCCTTTAGTTTGTCTTGATGTGTGTCTTGATTTGTCTCATCCTGATCAGATCTATTATTTCCACCATAAGATCTACCTCTTCCTCTAGGGAATCTACCACCTCTTCCTCTTTTTCTTTGTTCATGTCTTTTGTTCAATTTCTCCTTATATTTTAGGGAAAATTGATAAGCCTCCTCAATAATCTCCATCTTTACCAAGCTGACCTCATCTTGTATAGAACTCCTTAAGCCATTTAGGTATCTTGCTATTATTTCCACCTCATCTTCAGCATGTCAAAATATGATATCTAATCTATAAAATTCCTTAGTGTAATATTTCACAGAGCTATCTTTTTTCTTCAGACTTTACATTCTCCTAACTAGGTTAATTTGGTAATCACAAGGTAGAAACTTATCTTTCAAATTGTTTAGCATCTTATCCCATACCTTGATCTTTTCTTTACCCTTATTCTTTCCATCCAATTAAAGATTCTCCCACCAGAAGGATGCATAACCTTTCATCCTTATACTTGCAATCTTTACTTTTTTCTCCTCTCTTATATTATCATACTTAAAGTATTTCTCCATTTTGGTTATCCAATCTATCAAATCATTCGAATCCAACTTTTCACTATACTCATGGGGGTTAAACTGAGGTGTGGACATAAAACTTGTCAAAGATCATAGGAATCTTTCTTCCTCCTGATCCATGACAGATGAAGGTGTGGCTTCTCCCCGCACTTCCTCAAATTCATCATCACTAACATCCTCAATATGTCTTCCTTGACACTGAGTTGTCTCAACAACTTCTAGTCTCACAACAATTTTTCTTAGCATATTAGCTAAGCCAGGATCTGCATTTCCTCCCCCATGAACCATCTTGAAACCCTCACCAATTGTATGTCAAATCACAATCTTCTACCCCACAACAAATTAACCAACTAGGATTTACAAGAATGAACCTCATATCTAACCTTTTCTCTGATACAATCTGACACAAGGAGGGTTAAAAAATAGGTCCAAAGGCACTCCTAGCTACCAAACCATCTCGTATAACACAAAATAGAATCATAAAACATAGAGAAGGAGAGAAGGAATACAATTTTTAGATTATTTCATCAAACTTCATACATGTTAGGCTATAAGGCCTTCCCGGTTACGACCAAGTACATTTAAAGTCTTTATAGAATAGTTATCATGCATGCGAGGTCACAAACCCTTGATCCAAATCTTCTAACTGTTTACGGCTACTTTACTGCTTACTTTTTACTTCCAAATCTAAGATAAAAATACTACTTTGATTCAAAAGTATATTGAAAAGGTTGGCTCATAAAGATCCTAAAGATCCAACATAGGAAACAATAATGACTCAGATTTAGGTCCACGCGAATCCCAATCAGAGACCCAATATTAATTACTCTACAAAAATTAAATGCACATGTCAACCACAATATCCAACATCCAAAAACCAACTCGGTGAGAAAGACTACCAAGAAACATAGACCAATCAGTGAAACCACCGAGACCCATCGGTGAACCCTGCCAAAACAAGTAACCAAGATCAATCAGTGGAACAAACAAACAATCCTTCAATCTACTAAACAAGAGAAGTTATTGAGAACTTCACCGAGCAATATCCAACAAGCTATCAAACTCCAACAAACATAATTTTTTTTGATACTGGATTTCCAAGAACCCAAGATGCTCCTGCATCACATAGATATCTAGTATGATAAAGAGATATGTGTGTGAAATCCTTAATCTTAACTTGTTTGTCTAATATTTCTATAAGATAAAATGCATAAGCATTTCTTAGAGATCTACTCAAATGCATTAGAATAAATCCCTATATGAAAATGCAATCAAAATCTTGTAAATAAGTCTAGATCTAAAGCTCAAATATATAGATGCGGGGATAACAAGACACCATACCCAACCTAAAATGATGAATACAAGACAATGATTATTTTATGATCTCCTAGTCATCTTTATAATCATTTGAAAGCCTCATGTTGATAATGATGTTGTTGAATGCTTGATGTCAAAAATAGCCTTTAGATATTGAAGCTTATTTATTTTGTCTTGTTTTGTAGATCCTTACTTCATGGAATATCTTCAAATATTGGAGGAAACCTTGAAATTGCTTTCATCTTAAAAAAATAAAGTAAGATACTTAATTTTATACCATATTGGGTGATATAATTTAAGGAAGCCGGATAGAATTTATAAATCTGGCTGAAATCAAGTGACCAATCCCCAATTTCAATTTCAAGAAAAACCTCGAGGAATCGGTCTGTTGGGCAGACTTGTTCCCTCCAATTATGATCAAAATCAAGACCATATGCCCCACTTGAAAAGGGATGTTGGATTCTATGGGACGCAAAAAATGCAAGGTTAGGGTAAAAGGTAAAAGCCCACACATGGTAACATAGGTCCTATGTGATCAATAAATTAATAAACTGAGGAAATAATAAAGGGCCACACTTAGAAATAAGGGCCCATATTGGTTTTTGGTAAAATTGAATTAATAAGGACTTATATTTTAAATTAGGTGTTTATTAAGTATAGATGAAGTGCTATGATGGATGATAAAATGAAATACACTAAGGTGAGTGCTAAATAATCATGAAACTATATGCACCAATGAGGTTCTTACAATTAATGACAACACAATAGTTTTTTTTTTTGATTTCAAATAAATATGAAAACCTGCAAGAAAGAAATACAAAAGAAAAATCCTAAGAATAATTTTTGATGATATCTCCCCTTTTCTATTTCAAGTGGGGAAGGTAGTCTAATATTCAAGCACACTAGACATCAACAAGCCTACTCAAGTAGGAGTACCAATCCTTGCATACATAATAGAGAATGACCAAAATGGTCAATTGAAGACTTTACAAGATTAGCTAGAAGTATCCTGTATATACCACAACAGTATGTGAGACATAAATTGATGACATGAAAGGGAAATTTAATGCCAAAAAGATGGAAGGAAAGGGTATCCTACTCTCCAAATTCACTTCTCTAAGGTATAAAGCTCTTAGAGGCTTGGCACAAAATAATAAGATTCCAATTTGAAGAGGTGTGCCTTTTGATTTGACCTCACTATTTAAAATTTACTAGAATAAAGGAGTTGAGTTTGTTCCCGAGAGTGATCACTTTTATAAGAAGAACCCTTGAAAATAAATTGCAAGAATGTTACTTTTGATACACTCAATTTCCCCACTAGGACATAAGAGGAGAGCATGTTGGATGATATCAGTTTTGGTTATTGATCATGTTGTTGATATTCATGTTTTGTCACTGATGTCAACATATATTTCTGTGGAGAGGAAAGACTGACTACTTGACTGGCACAAGTGTACAGACACTGTATAGATGTTTTAGAATGATCGAAGTTGCATTTATGCAGAAGGATGTGTGTTGAACTTATTCCTAAGGTAACTTGGCTTTATGTTGTATACTGCGGATGTTACAGTTGATTTGGTGAAGACTGGTTTCTGGACTGTAATTGTGATTCTAGATAGAGTAGGTCTCTGTGTTTTTGGTATATCTTTCTAGAAAAGATATTTCAGGTGATGCAAGCTTACTGGTGGACATCTGACATATGTTAGAATTATGGGTTGAGTTTGATTGTGGTTTTATTACTAGTGATGTCATCTGTGGCATGTATTCTGAAGAAGACCTAATTGATGGCCTAATTCAGACATGTTGCGGGTAAAATGAATTGTAAGTGTGGATTGTGGATTTGGAAGCATAATTGATGGATTGTAGATAATGTTTATTTGTTATAGGTACCGTGTGTATCTTAGCAAGGGGTCAAATAATTATTTGTATATTGGAAAGCCTTAATTGGCCGACCTAATTAATTATTTGTGTATTAGGAAAGCTTAACTGGCTGACCTAAAGGATTATTGTAAGAAGGTATATATGAGTGATCTTTTCTTTTGAAAAGATGTGACAGATATTGACAAGGAGAAGAAGTGAAAGTTGCGAGGCTTGTTTGGTTGCTGGATGTAGAGCAGAGTTTATGAGAAGTGTACTTCATTGGAATTGACCAAGCAAAGATAGTTGCTATTCGATAGTTCACTGGATTGTGTATTTTCTTTATACACTTGTTCGGATTGGAAATCCTTGAGGGTGGCTTTAACCTTCTTTGGGAAGTGTGCCTTGGCAGTGAGCCTACTATTTCTTTTGACTCCTAACAGGGTCTGTCTCCTAACAGGGACTATGTACTGTAATGTTGTAACAAGCTCCTAACATGGCTTAATCTTTTAATAGGGATACTATACTCTCATTACATTATTTGTGGCTATTAATTCCCACTGGGGTTTTACCTTTAATAGGTTTTCCTCGACAAAACATATTGTGTTATGGTGTTGGAATTTACTGTGTTATCATTTACATTTGCAGATTTGGTTTATAAAGTTTAAAGTTTAATAATCTATATCATGAATAATTCACCCCCCCTCTCAGTTGTCTTGTGGACTTTTATTCCTAACAGAGCATATATAAGGGAATCTTGGGAATTAAAAGACAAATGAGTTTATTTTGAGCCCAAATCCAAATGTGTATGATCACTTTTAAACATATTTATAGTATGTGGAAGACACACCAAAAAAAATGATCTAAAGCTAGAAATGATTCTATAGTGATTGAAAAATATTGTGATCACTTTTTTATAATGCAAATAAAAGGGTTTAGAATAAGTTCACCTTTATTTAACACTTTCCAACTATGCTTGATGCCTCTTTGATCCATTATGATGAGCTTCAAGCTACCTCTTCACAATCTCTAATCAGTAAAATTGTGATGTATATAAGGGGTAGGAATGTTCCAAAATACTTAATAAAACACTTGGAAAGGATTTGAGGTCATCACTCATAGGTCTTCGTTCATAAACCTCTTTCATTCCTTGTAGCCCTCCTAATAGGTCTGTTGGTGCATAAATTTTAAATAATGCATGATAGTAAAAATTTTAAAAAAATTTGGATAACCATTTGGCCCTTACATAACATAATTCAAAATGAGATAGGGTTCCTTTGTATTGACATGGTCAAATACTGACTTCTCCAGTTGGAATTAGGCTTAATTAGGCTTACAGGCTTATGGAAACTTATGTTTGGTCTCCTCAAAATGATAGAAAAGATTATTAAAACATTTATTTGGATTTATAGGGGTCCATACACACCTCTTAACCTTCGCTAATTGTTCCAAACTCTCTTGTATCGATACAATGCAATTTTTAGTCTTTCCACTAAGAGTTTCAACCTCATACATAGAGATATCAGGCCTAGGGAATTGTTTTTCATTTGGAAACAAATCCTCCCCATTCATGAAATTTTTTATTCTTTAAGAGTACATATTTATAGGCCATTCTTCCAATTTATAGAATATTTCACCAATGGAATGGATCTTTATGCATTTCTCTTTATCACTGGATACCCTAGGTAGGGTTGAGACCTGACTGGAAAGAAATGTGTGTAACTTCCTCACAACTTGATGGATTTGAATAAAACAAAAAATAAAATAAAATTATATTCATATATATTTAAATCCCAATTATTCCGAGATGAATATGTGGAATATGAAATCTGTAGGTCATGTGCTGCAACAAGACTGTTCTAGGAAATCTGGAGGTGGCAGCCACTAAAATGAACATAAATTCTTCAAAAATCAATGAGAATTAACCAAAACTCTTGAAAATGAAAGCTAAGACCATAATATATCTTTTCAAATTGATTTTTTTATCATACAAAAACATAAATATCTATACAAATCAAGATAATAGTTTGCAACATATGAAAATTTATAGAAAATTAATGTGTTATTCCACCAAAACTTCATTACCAGACCTCCAACCATTGTGCCATAAAAATTAGGCCTATTTATGATTATAAAATTATTTTTGATCATCAAAACAATCCCTAACTACCATTTAACAACTTTTAAAAAGTTGACAAGAAAATGCAAAAAGTTGTCAAGACAACATTGACAACTTTTGACAATTTTTACAAAATTAAAACAATGGACGTCAATATTTTTAAAATGGGTCCAAATAAAGAATAATGGCCTAAAATTACCTTATTAACATGAAACAAATCATTTAGAGAAAAAAAACCAACTTTGACCATGTTGACCCTCAACGTGCTCATCCACCAAATCGTGACAAATATGGTAATCTAAAGAAAATATATGTTGCACAATTTAATTCCTTATGATGTAATACACCCCTCCAAAGAGTGAGAAAATAATATTACGATGCAATGAAATAATAAAAATAAAAATATAAGCTCATCACAAGATTGCAATTTTAATTTTTTGCCTTTTGATGTAGTCAACAAGATATTTTTTTTGCAATATTGTTGACTCCAAAAATACAAATGCAAAGAAAATACCCGTATTAAAATTCAGAGAGATTTTCTAAACTGTAATATTTAAAAATAAATCATTAATTTATCCCAAAAGGAGTGAAATTATAAAAAAAGACTATTTTTTTCAAAGATCTAATTTTATGATAATCATTTTAGCTCAAAATAAGAAATTCAAAGAACACACCTTTGCTAGAACTTTAATACCTTTCCAAAAATGTATTTTCTAATAAAAAATTTCCTCATTGGCAACCAAATAATCACATATATGAAATATTATAAAATAACCATTACTCCCTCAAATATGATGATCTACGTCCAAGATTTGGAAAATAGGCTCTTCATATGATCCCCAACATGCAACAAAATGTTTATGAAAAAATGCGAAATAGTTTAAGGGATATGATGAAATATTTGGAAACCTTAGGGTTTTGTCTTCAACTGTATCCACACAAGGTTATCTTTAAAACAATTAACCAACATAGAAATAAAAGGTTAGGAAAATATTAAAAATATAGATCTAATAGGGATATGATGTTTCATTGAGTGTGTCAAAATAATTTATGGTGAATTTGAAATCTATTTGTAAACCCCAACAAACCAACAAAAAGTCAAGATCTACAAAATAATTGAACAAACAATCAATAGCTCTCTTCTTCATGATATAAAAATCATAAAATAAGGAAAGCTATACCTTGCATTCAAGAAACACTTCACTCCATTGTTCTCCTATCCTTTAAGATCTTGTAAATATGTTATTTTCTCTTATTTGTTTAGCACATGCAGAAGATGGCATAAAAGAAATGAAGTGTGGTTGATTAATGTTAATGCAAGACAATGATGCCAGATGATAAAATGATAAAAATTAAGAAAGTGTTCTCCATAATCGAATTGTTAGGTGAAATGAGAGGAGAAAATGTTATTATATAGAAGTTTTAAAAATATTCAAGGGTTGAGATTAAGAGGATAAATTATGAATGACTAAGAAAAGAGGGTAGGTGAGAATGAATAACATTAAGAGGCTAATTGAAAATTGAGGGATAAGATTAAGTGGTAGGTAAGTATTAGGTAAAGATGTTGAATTTTAGTAACACTTCCTTTAATTCAATGAACCTAGACATGTTTGGAGATGTGAATGAAAAAGTTGAATTAAGAGGCAATTGACATTTGTCGCGTACCTACAAATTTAGATTGTGATCCATGTGAAAGAGATAAAAGGCTGATATTAGAAGGAAAAGATAATGAATTAATTAAATAAATAAAAATTAATTTATTTAATTTACAGTAAAAAATGATGTTTAAATTAGATAACTAAATTTAAATAAATATTCATTTAATTATAGGAAAGAAAAGACTAATTAATTAAATAAATAAAGATATTTACTTAAATAATAGAGGAAGAAATTTATGAAATTAATTTAAATCAATATAAGAGTTATGGTAAAATAATAAAATAAATAAAAATATTTATTTAAATAAGTGAGAATAATTTTAGATGTATACAAGAATAATAAACTATTTAATTTATCTCTCCTATAGACTAAAGTTTGGAAATGATTCTAAATCCATCATTTTAACTAATCAAATTTCACAACATAAAAAATTATAATATTGTTAATTAATAGAATAGATTCATATAATTACATAACACTTCTTTTTTATTCTCAAATTTCTACAAGAAAATCAAATTATTTTTATTGAAAAAATCGTATTTCTATATTTTCCAAAAGCCAAATCTATTTTAACAAGGCTACCTTTGGCTTTCCCGCCAATTGCCTATGGTGGAGGTTTTGAATCAGAGATGGAAACTTCTCATTATACTTGAAGATTATGTTTTATTACTATTAGGTCCACTATTACAGAACCTAAAATTGCACATTTCAATTAGTGTCTTTTGTTTCAAGGGTTACCTTTAGGTTCTCAGCTTCACTAGTTGGGTATTCCAGATCCATGTTACCCTTTCTGTCACCAGCCCAAATCTTTTCTCCACCTTTTCTGGTTCTGTCAGAGGGCACAAAACTATGGGTCTCGATTCATAGTTTTTTTTCTCCATTCTGTCCTTCGATGTTTACTTGGCCTCTCATTATTTTTGGTGATCACCCAGCTCTTCCATTTTCTATCGTGCAAATTTGGTACACTTTTGGAATGGAAATTTTATTTATAATTTGGAAAGAAAGAAATTTAGCTCTTTTCTCAAATATTGTTATTGATACTAATGTATACTTATTTTCTAAAGCGTATATTTGTAATAATGTAATGATCCAGATTCGAGTTCAAGAAGATAATGTTTCTCTTGAGGTTTCTCATTTGTAGGAGCTACTTCAACACTAGGGCAATGCCCCATGTACTGTGGCTAGAGTTCTAGCAGATGTGTCTAAATATGGCACTCCTTCCCACTCTCATGGGTAGCACCAAGGACATAATGATTCCAGTCGGCGGAGAGATTCTCACTCTCGCCCCCAAGCCAGTATTCCCCTACACATCCTCGCTCTCCCCATCATTTACAGGATCCAGATCACCATTAGGATTCCCTTTCTATTTGGGGGCCTCGACCAGTACCCACTTGGCCACCAACAAATAGCTTTGGTTGCTGAACTGATAGAAAATTAGGTTGGGCTTTGGTGAAAGATTTTCCTTAGATCTCTTTGGTTATTTCACCATGCAGAGATGAGAAGGAGGAGGATGATGAAAAAGCATATGGATGGACTGTTGCAAACCCTGAGCGTTCTTAGATTGCAAGTTGGGGAGACTGGATAGATGAGCCAGACCGTCCACCTTACTCTGCCATTGCTTTGGCGGCTTGAGAGCTTCTCTTTCTTCTAGATCTCTTTTGATTCTTTCTATTTCTTGGCTTTGTTTTTAGTTTCTATGCAATGCCCATATGAAAATCCGATTTAGGGCTTGGTACTTTTTTTTTTTGATAAGTTTGGGAGTTGACTAAGTTTTCCTCTTAAACTTTATTTTATAACTCTTGGACTCTTTGATGATTAATTATTTGGTGCAATATCTACATAAAAAAGACAAATTTATTTCTTTTCCTTCGCACCTTTTTTCCACTTCTTTCTCCTTTTTCTATATTTTTGTATATCTATTATTTGTTTTTCTAAACATGTTTCTATTGGTGTTTGAATAACCATAGATATGGTTTTATTTCCTTACCCGACGCCTCTCTCCATATTCACAACTCCTATTTCATTGCCTTATTTTCTAAACTTCCACATGTCATCTCCTTTTTCATTTAAAATGTCTTCCTTCTTTTGTTTTCAATGCCTTCAACAAGAGGAGGTGGTTACATGTTTAATTTTTTTTCAAACAACAGATTTCCCATAATAGATGTTTGCCTCCAAAAGTAAACCCAAAATATAAATGCATATATTTTATCGGTTTTTGTCATATATTTGTTAATATTTAATTAGATTATATATTTGGAAGAAATATTGCATAATTTTAATATTTGGGAAAATAATTGGAGATGAATTACAATTTCGTGACTTTGACGAGTATTGGAAACTGAATTTTTGTATGTCTTTTTATTTATTTTTTCTTAATAAGGGGCCGAAGCAGAAATTTTTGTAATAATAATAATATATAATAAGATACATAACATTTTATAGCCACATTCTTGAGATGACTATCTAACATATGACAACTTAATACAAACCAAAATTAAGACCTATTGGTCCTATTACCATCTTGTAGACTATCTACTCTTAATCTAGAGACCTTTTAGAACACCAAAATGACACAAAAAATCAGCATTTGAACTTATCTATCAATCACTGCTAGGTGAAGACGAGGAACCACTAGAGTCCTCTTGTTCCATTCTACCTCCTCAACATCATCGTCCTCCTGAACCTCTTCTTCTTCCTCCTCCTCTAGCTCATTTTCCTCTGCAGCCTTGGAATTTGCATCCCCACCTCCTCTTCCTCTTCATCATCTCCCTCCACCACATCCGCATCATCTTCCTCTTTGTTTTCTGAAGAATCCTCACTGCCTAGGCCATCTAGTCTCTCATCATATTTGTATTTATAAATCCATTCTTCCTCTTCATCTACATCATCACCATAAGTAGCTTCCATGCCATCTAGAAAACCAATGAACTCCTTAATGAACTACAATCCTCTCCTTATCACATACCTTCATATGTCTTGATGCACCAATTCTCATCCCTACAACACCAAGAATCTCATTGGTAACCCGCCATAGATGTTTCCCCCTTGTCTATTTCCCAATCCTGGGAGGGGACCTCCATCCCTCATCATCACTACATATTCAAATAGGAATGGGATAGTTAGATCATTTCCATCAATATTGGTAATAGCATAATGGATCCCCACTAGATACTTGTCTTCAAACAATCTAATGCAAATCTTGTCTACCACTAGTTTAGGCTCCCCTGTAACCAGAGAGCACGTCAATAACCCAATGCATATATCCGAGTTGACTCTGTTACGATGGTTTGTGAAAAGAAAGTTGAAGCCTTGAACCTTTCTAATGGCATGAATGAGTAATCGATGTTGACTCTTTGACACTTCCTTCAATCTAAGCTCGGTGATCGATGTGTCGAAAGCAGTCTGCCTGTTGATCGATTTTAGCTTGATAGGGGTATCCATGGTGATTTGATCTATCTCCAGCTCCTTCTCTGTATTCTCCAAAAGGTTCCAAGAGAGGTAAAGAAAAAATACCGGATTAGTGTTGGTCTAAACTCATACTAGTATTGGTATATGCTTTGAAATAGAATGCTTCACTTCCACCATACACCATTGGATCTCTGTCAATATTTATGGAGAAAGAAATGTCCGCGCTGTCATTCTGAATAGCAGTGTCCTTTCTTTCCTTCAGAAGGTAAGTTCTATTGTCTTTTTATTAGAAGTTGTCTTTTGTCCAAAACATTTCAAAAATGTATGTAATAATATTATAAATCTTCTTTGAAACCTATGTTGCTTCAAACTTCAAAAAATTAAAATGTAAGAAATTTTAATGTGGGAGAAATCAGATTAAGAATGTTCTTGAAAGAGTATTTGTGAACAACCTCCATGGATTTTTAGAAATAATTGTTTCCATAGTCTGCTTACAAAGCTCTAAAAAATTGTGTTGAAACAATAAAGTTTATTCTAGAATTTGACCATATAAGAGATTTTATGACACTAGAAGTTGGCTAAAACGATATCAACAAACAAAAGTTAAGAAATAAAATAAAATTTCTTTTAGACAATCTAGGATTTAATGTGGACGGTCATGCTCCTTTACCATTAGGTACAATTAAGTGAATATAAGAATTGTTCAATTCTTTGTTAAAAGTATCACAAATCTAATCACTTTTTTAGATTAAATCGATTAGATTTCCACAATCCATAAGAATTTTCAACTTGATTTCTGGTTTTGATTGTGTGTAATTTTTAACATCAATGTTTCGGATCACACTCCGTGATCCATCATCAGGATAAGAGCAAAGAGCATGAAGGAATGTAAATAATTCGGATCACACTCTGTGATCCATTATCAGGATAAGAGAAAAGAGCATGAAGGAATGTAAATAATTTTTACATTCCTTCATGCTCTTTGCTCTTATCCTGATGATGGATCACGGAATGTGATCCGAAACGTTGATGCTAAAAATTACACACAATCAAAACCAGAAATCAAGTTGTAAACTTTTTTAGATATCATATCGTCATTAGAAAAAAAAAACAATTAAAATCTAATTAGAAGATCTTTAACTGAAATAAATAAAGAAGTAACATCTCTATTAGAATGAGTGTCATTCAGTCTACCCACCCTCATCTTTAACAAGGATGAAAAAAATGAAGGAATCCTTTCTAAAATAGATAACCAAAGTAGAAAATTCTCAAATTTAAGACAAAATCAAATTGTCCCTATTCTTTATTCCAATCTAAGAAGCGTTAGTTATCTATTTCTCCACTCAACATAGAGATCAATGTTATGAAAATACTAAAATCTCCATGAATGTTATTGTTTAGAAGAAAGATGTTATTAAAAAGAAAATGACTGAGACGGAAACCTACTCCAATGATATTTTTTAACTTGTAAATTTATGTAAATAAGAAAGAAAGACATTTGAACTATCATAATTAATACATCAAGCTTTTTATAGTTGCAGCACATGTGATAGGCCAGGCTTTAAAACTATGCAATATTAGTATATAATAACAAACAACCAAAACATACTGTACCCAACTTTACTGGAGGACATGTTTATTTGAAAAGCACACCTTTACCATCAATTCCACTCAGATTATAAAGCATATTCTCTTTCCTGAAATGCTCCATCACAACTTTTGAGTCCAAACTTTTTCATAGTCTGAGTCACATGGTACATGTCAGGGCAGGATCTCCATTGTTTGTTAGGATGAAAACAATTGTTTTCAGTCCTTTCATATTTGTCTCAATCTTTTACAAAATGTGTGCCTTCTTATGTTTGAAAAATTGACATGGGGATAATGACACACATTTGGTGGAATGTAGTGAGCTTTTAAACCCATGAATTCAGTGCAGATATGAAAAAGATAAGATATGCTCGTCTGACTTACCACACTTTAGATTCTTAAAAGAATATATTATTAATAGGTTTCCACATTGACTGAAGCACCAGTAATTATCTCTATCACCCAAGAAATGAAATCAGATTCAGCTTAGTCAGCATACAAAATCAAATACAATTAGATTAGCTGAAGTTGAATATTTTTATCACAATCAATCGAAGTTGAATAGTTTTATCTCCATGTACAGAAGTATAATTTATCATGAATTCCCGACACTGATGTTACAATGGTAGAAATATTGAATTAATTGACAGGAACTTTATCCAAAAGCTGATTGTCTAGAGACATGTTCCAAGTCACAAGTGAACTTTATCGAAAAGTTTATTTGTCTAAAACATTTGCATAAATTATAATAAATATACTATATTTTCTATGATTGAGGCATTTAGGGTATAATTATAATTTCACTGTTTATGGTGTCAAATCTCTCTATTCAATAGGGCTTGATTCATTGTAATCTCATTTAGAATCAGTCTATTTGACCAGAAATTCATTAATAAAAAATGTTTCGAATCATTTTCATAAACATAATTATAGACAATATTTGTTATTATGTATAAGTAATGTATTATTTTTCTTTAGCATTATTCAATACAAAAAAGCATAAATAAGAGTGATTCATTGATTTTATTTGTTATACAAATTAATATCAGAAAATTAGTTGTAATTAGATAACCTTACCTTATTTTTTTCTCTAAACTTAACCCTAATTCTAATCTTACGTGTAATCATAATCTTAATTATAATTTTATTCCTAACTCTAATCCTAACCCTAACTCTTATCTTGTTCCATTTAATGTCTTACATAAAGAATGCTACTAGCTTATACATCTTAAACTTAATTTTAAAAAATACATTAAGAGATATTCAACTTTAATATATAAATTAGTAAATTGAAAATATTATATTTCTTTACAACGAATATCATTTAGAACCAATTGATAGACAATTGATTGGGTTATGAAAAATTAATTCTAGTTGTCTCTTCAAAGTGACATGGAAAAGAGTTTTGAAACAATCAAACACACTTTTAAAAAATTTTCAATAAAAAACACTATTTTAGAAAGGGCTTGATGAAAAAGATATGAGATAACTTTAACTATTTCTCAATTAAAAGATTGTAGAAAGAGACGCTGTGTAGAATCTGAATACAAATCATATCTCTTCAATGTTGACTACATTAGCTGTACAATTCTGTCTAGTAATTAAATTTAATTTGTACTACTCATGATGCATGTTAAATAGGAGGAACAAATTTCATTAAAAAGTAAAAAGCATAATAGTTACGTAATGTATTGTCTTGGCTGAAGATTTGTATGCCACCTTTGTGGAAGGACGATGCATTTATAATCACCCAGACATCTTATATATTATAATTAAGTAATTTGAATTGATAAAAGAAAAAAAAGTAAGTAATATCATTGTAAGCTAATATACTTTTCGGTTAGTTTTTGTTATTTAAAAAACCATGCACCCATTACTGCTATTAGCTAGCTATACGATTAAGAAAGAGCCACGATATTACATTATTTTTATACCGTGCTCATTTGTATTGCCATAGAAATCATAATAGCACTATTAGTTAAAATATTAAAAAAAAGGCCTACTAGATTGCTTTGGGGGTGTAGCATGCCTCCCTAAGGTTAGTGCTTTCATGTGACTTGCCATCCAGGAGAATGTCCTTACTAGAATGAGATTAGATGGACTTGGAATCATAAATATCTTTTCTTATATTCTTTGTGGATATTTTATGGAATCATCTGATCATCTATTTCTACATTTATCTTTCTCTTTAGCTTGTTGGTACTGACTCTTCTCCAAACTGGGCTGGTCTTTAGCGGTGGGCCCTAATCTATTATCCTTGCTACTAAGTTTGTCATCTCTTCATAGATATTTGGTCTTCGCCTCTTTATGGGATGTCAACCCCGCCATTATTGTATGGAACATTTGGTTCGTAAGAAACAACAAGATTTTTACAAAGAAGTCTTCAACTATTTCTAATGTTCTTCATAGAATTGAACAATCTATTTCTAAAATGGTCATGTGTCATGTGTATAAGAATATCACACATCTAAAGAGATTTACACATTGGGATATATGTATACATAATACCTATCCGTGTTTAAGGAGCCTCCCGTCTCATGGGTGCATGGTGAACAATGACAAAAATAATGCTCGGGCTAAAGCAATCTGGTCTCCCCCCTCATTGTTTCTACAAGCTGAATTTTGACAATGTCTCTAGGGGTAATCCTGGGGTGTTTGGTGCTAGTGTTGTCATTCATGATTGCACTGGATCAATCATCAAGGCAGTTTGTAGGAAGCTTCCAAGTGAGATCAATAATGTTGTTGAAATGGAGGCTCTCAGTTTAGGTATCTCCTCAACTGTGGCTCTAAACATCAAGAAGCTGGTAATTGAGGGTGATTCTATGTTTATTTACCACCCCATTGTTAACAAAATAACTCATTGTTGGAACCTCAAATATCTTTTGGATAAAGTCCTAAATCAGCTCCACACTTTATTAGAATATGAGATCAAACATTAATTTAGGGGGATAAAAAAGATTACGGATTTTTTTGCAAATAAGGCCATTGATGGCAACTTTCTACAACAAGAGGTGGAAAGGGATCTCTTACCTTCCCTTTTATAATTTAACAGGCTTCCATTGTGGATGGGATGGTTAGAAGTATTTTTATATATGATTTTTGATGTTTTAAGATTGGGTTATTTATTGAGATTCCTTATTTATAGTGATAAGAATATGATTTTCTACTTTATTATTTTCCTATAAGATTATTGGAGAATTATGGGGGGATGATCCTTTCCCTTCTTTTTTAGTTTGGATTATGGGGGAAATCTTATTTCCCTTCTCTATTGGTTCTTGATGGTTGTTTCTATATATCTACATACTTATTCTTTAGATGGTCTCAATGATTATGGTTAGTGTTTCTCTTTTGTTTGACTCTCAATGGTGGGGGTGGATGTTGGACCACATTTTTTTTCTTCACCTTTTCAGGGTGGTTGAAGGAACACATTGTTGTTTCGTCCTTCACCATTGGCATTTGGACTCTGGTTATTTGTTCATTGGAGGATTGTTTATGGGGGGATGCTCCCCTTCTCGATTGCTTCTTTGATGCCTTATTATGTTATTAGAAGACTTATCTTGAGGATACCCACCTCTATTCTGATGGTCTTAATGATATTTGCTACACAGTTAACACACTCTTTTTTCCATCTTCATTTTTTAAAGTTGGATCTCCACCCTACCCAACTTCCAATGAATGGGATGGTTGATCTGGATTTTCAGATTGGTTCTTCATGGCCTATGATTGGGTTAACAATATTGTTGTCTTTTTATATATGTGTTGGGAGCTATAAGGTTTTATAAGTGTGTGGCTTTATATTTGAACATTCTTTAAATATCATCCCCGTATATTTGATGAAAGGGGTCGTTACGTAACCAAAATTTTATGACTATGGCTTCTTTGGGTATTGCATCTCATGGTATCTTATGGCTGGTCGGACATGGTTGTACTACTGACATTGAGGTTCTAGTCATTTCTCCTGATCTTTCTCACTTGGTGATGCCTGTACTGATGCTTTCTTTTGATCCAAACTATTATGTAGCATTGTGTTTTTTCTACAGGTGATGTCATCCTCGATATCCTACTGGTAAAGGTTACAATTTTCTTCATGAGATACTACTTATGTTCTAAAAATTGATGAACTTTTTTCTATGTAGGGTGCTTCATTCTTCTTTTGTTATCTATTGATATGTAATCTTGGATTTTTATTTTCTGTGTCCTTCTAGGGTATATTTGGTCCTTTGCTGAGGATTTTTCTCTTGGGCTTCAGTTGGGGTTTTTTTTTTTTTTGTTCTAGGCTATGGCTGTTTTCCATGCCGATATAATAACATCTTAGTTATTAGGTTTGTTATTAGAGCTATAATCAGACGTTTTCTTTACCCAGTTCTTTTCTGCTAGTATGCTCCCTTGAACTAGGTTCAATGTGTACTCCATTTAATATCAATAAAATGAGTATACAATTTTATGGATAAACAAAATATTTAAAAAATAATTATAAATATTTTTAATAATGTCATTTTAAAGAGGTAATTGTTGAAAAGTTTTTAATGAAAATAAAATTCATAGTATTGTGTTCAACTATTGTTATTATTGTTATTTGATATATAAGAAGCTAGAATCGACTTAGTATATTATTAATATAAATAAAAGGTAATTACAATGATTACAAATAAAAAGAAAGAAAGATGGGACCATATCATCGCTTGGTAAGACCATTCATCCTTTTAAAAATTAGGGCATTGAGACCCCAAACGAGACTTCCCCAAATCACTCTCCCAAACTAATAATAAGCCCCCATTCAATATTTAGTCTAAGCTAAATTATCACATTATAAGCTAATAATAGATTTTGATTCCTAGTTTTTAGTTTATGAAAATAATTATTAATATATTAAATATACTACTACTAGTTTCTACTACTAATGTGTTTGGAATCATTCACCAAAAAGATGTAAATTTTCAAACTCAAAAAACTAGGGAGTAGAAACTACTCAAGCCCTTGATGAAGGGCCTATCTCAATGACCTTCATTGGAAGGAATTTTGACTCTTGTGGTCCTCACGATTCTTCCATGATTTATGAAGAACCCACTTTAGCCTGAGGACCTTGAATCCATACACCAATTGATACTATGATTTTCATCTTCTTGCCAGGTTCTACCAACTATCTTACTCGCCATACCATAAAACTTCTCCTCATACTTATACTTCATCACCCAATCTTCTATTTCATTCTACTCATTTCCAATAATCTTCCCTAAGATGTCACTAATGCCTATTACCCTTTTAATGAAATTTAGAATTCTTTGAATAACACTCCCTCTTAGGATATGGTCCTCATATTTCTATCCTTTAAGAAATATAATGTCTTATGGTTATCCCTTTTTACCCCATCCATTTTCTTCTAGTTGAAATCCCATGAAACCCTTCTCTCATGTTTATAACTATTGTGTGATATAATTGTGTCACACTTCCATGAATCCTTACATTCAAGAACACTCAAGAATGAGGTCTCAAAAATTGATCCATAGCTCCCTAGGTATGGAGTGCAAGGGTTTTTAGAATGCTCTCAGCTAGAGCTATTAAGCCTATAACCTTGCTA
>MU226986.1:2925170-2957771 GCA_018584345.1 Thuja plicata
ATGATTTGATCAAGGAAATTGATATAATTGATATTGTTGATATTTGAAAATATTGATTCAGGGATTTGATAAATTGAGAAATGGGGCCCAAAGTCTAGGCGACCATTTTAGGGTGCATACAACTATAGCCCAATCAGAAGGGTAAGGAATAGTAAGGTTACCGTTAATGCTAATTATTACATTATGCAAATCCCTAAAGAATTTTTTGTCAAATATCATAATACAAATTTCGTCCATGATGACCTTCTTCTCACCTACTACCAAAATAGATGCTTAAAAGCTTGATGGAATATTCAAGTCCACCCTATTTTTTTGATCCATATGGATAAATTTCTACCCAAGAATCCTCCTAATAGAATGGACCAATCAATTCATGTTTATATTGGATGGTCTGCTTGATCATCCTATGTATAGTGGTGCCCACAAATTTTTTCTCTCTTTTAGAGAGGTGAGTCTGATGGGTGTATCCATAAATGGAAAAAAATGCCTTGAACCCAGTCGGAAGGAGAGTGGCTTTCCATAGAGAAACTTCTTTTTAAATGACAAAAACGTAAATGAATTGGATAGGAAAATAAAGAAGAGCATAAATAATTTAAAAAAAATCTTTAAATTACTCCAAAGCCTCGGGTCAGTTCATTAGTAAGAAAATATCAAATGTCTTTTTCTTTTTGGCCAAACCAAGGGCTGAAAGAAAAATTCTAGATCTTTTTGGATTTAAGGCAGGGAAGTTTCCATGTCTATATTTAGGTCTTCCATTGACTAAGGGCTTAAGATCAACCAAAGTGTGGGAGCCTATAGGAGAGAAAATGAACAAAAATATGGAATCATGGGAAACCAAAAGGATATCTTGGGCTAGCAGAGTCATGATGCTTAAGGAAACCCTCTCAAGAATACCCATTTATCTAATCTCATGGCCATCTCTATTAGGAGGGGGTTACAAAAATCCATTTGAAAAGGTGAGATCATTATTTTGGAAAGGGATGGATACAAAGAATAAACTTGTATTCATGGGATAAGATATGTAGGCCTATAGAATCTAGGGGTGTTTTGATGAGAAATCAAATATGGAAAAATAAAGAATTGGGAGTGAAAATATTTTGGATACTTCACAAAGAGCCACATTTAAAATGGGTAAGAATAATCAAAGGAAAATGTTTTTATGATCAAAATAATCCAGAGGTTTTTAGAATATTTAATTATCTCAAAAGGTCATGGGTATTGAATTGCATGCTTAAATGGAGGGAAGTAATAATAGATCAGATCTCATGGAATGTTGGAGATGGTAGAAAATCCTTATTTTTGAAGGACTCATGGGGGGAATTCCCAATAATAAAGAATCTAATGAATACAAGTAGAATTAGAGATATCTGTGAGAAACTTAGGTAAATTTATGTCATAGATTATATAGAAATGGTGGACAGAGACTCATTTAGATGGATATGGAATTAACTCAATAATATTTTTCTTTCAAAAGAATATTTAGTGAAACTTAGAAGAATATTGGCTAATAGGACAATTTAATTTAGGAAGATAATGAAATCATTTTGAATGGATCCAAGGCCAGTTCTTATATCTCTAAAGACGAATATAAACCCATAGAGAGAGAAAAAAAAAGACTATAAAAAATAGAGATAGCTACTCATCTTTGTTGGAATAAGATGTGTCTCCCAAAGGAGAGAATCTTCTCATGTGCACCTCTTCAGGGAAAATGGTTTACAAATATGGGGTTCCATGGACCATCGTTATGTCTGCTTTGTGGTAAAGATGAAGAATCTATAAATAACATTCTTGTTAATTTTCCTTTTTCACAAGAGTGTTAGTAGTGAATACGTGCTATGTTGGGATGGATATTGGCCTTACCAAATGCTATTTTGACATTGTTTCAAAGTTATTCTAGGCTATATAAGTCAAGTTTCTATGGATTTTAGTGAATTATATCTCCATCTTTAATGATATGGGAAATGTGGAAAGAGAGTAATCAAAGATAATTTCAAGACAAGAAAATGGAATGGAAAATTATGATCAATAAGATTGAAGATGAAATTATGGAAGTATTCAATAGTAGAGTACATTCATTGAGAAATATAGAGAGGAATTTGACTGCATGGTATGATAAGATCAAGAAGAACTGGTTTGGCTTACAAATCCCTACTTTTATTAGAAATGGAGGAAATACTAGTTGTAGTAGTAGAAAAAAAAAATGTAGTTGGAGTTTTCCAAAAGAAGGTTGGTTTATTAAACTTAATTTTGATGATGTCTCTAAAGGCAACCCTTGTACCTCAAGATTTGGGTGTGTGATCCACGTTTTGAGTGGAGAATTGGTAGAAAAAATATCTCTACTATTGGAAGAAGATACCAACAACATTGCGAAATTCAAAGCCTTAATAGAAGGTCCCATCCTATTTAGGGATCTTGGTTTAAAGAGGATAGAGATAGAAGGAGATGAAACAATTACTATTAATGCTATTAGAACTAGAAGTACACCTAATTGGAGATTGAATTCCCGATTAAGTAGGGCTAAGGATTTATTCAAGTATTTTGATAATTTTATAATCAACCACATTTATAGAAAAAGTAATATATTAGTAAATAAAATGAAAAATTTAGGATTAGATGGGAAGGATTTTAAGAAATTGTCTCCAGTCCTCATTGCAATTTAAGAACTAGATGTGTAGAATAGACAAATTTTGGTTGGAGGAAATTTTAAATAACATAAGGAAAACATGGTAGGCTTCACTATATTGAATCTATGTTGATCAAAGAGTTATTTCCAACAACATTATTGATTTGAACCAGAAAAGTATGAGAGATCTAGTAGGAAAGATTTTGAATTCTCAATAGTCATTGAAGCTTGTCAAGTTTTTAGAAAGGATAGGAAATAATTTGAATTCATATTAATCATTGAAATTGAAAAGGATTCAGAGTAGATGTTAATAAAGGTGGCATGTATGTGATTTGAAAATGGTCATTAAAGCTTGTCAACTATTAAGATTTGATAATATTCTAGGTGGCAAAGTTAAATTAAGGATATAAGGACTTTAATATAACACGTGTTGTTGGAATTGTTGCAAGATTTTATTCTAATTCAAAGGAAACACATATGTATGCAGTAAAAAAGATTTTGAGATACCTAAAAGGCATAGAAGAGTTTGGTTTATAAACTATACAAGAAAGGAGGTACTTCTGATCTGCAAGTATAGAATGATGAGGATTGGGCTAGAAATGTTGATGACATAAAAAGTACTAGTGGAGGAGAATTCTTTCTAGGTGAAAGATTGGTTACATGGTTGAGCAAGAAACAAAGTTGTATTTCACAGTCTATTGCTGGGGCTGAATATGTTGCTACTGCTATGAATTGTAAAAACATAGTATGGATTAAGAAATTAATTGAAGGTATGAAAGAAAAGATCACAAATCCGGTTACTATTTTTTGTGATAAAACAAGTGCTATTAACATATCAAAGAACCCAGTTATACATTCAAAGACCATGCACATTTCTATAAAGTATAACTACTTGAGAAAGGAAGTTCAAGAGAAGAATGTGAAATTGTAATATGTGAATTCAAATGAACAATTGACTGATATCTTTACAAAGCCACTACCTAAGGATGATTTTGAGTATCTAAGAGGTAAATTAGGGGTTCTTCCCCTATCCAATGTTCACTAAGGAGAATGAGGCATGCTGCATCAATTTTATATTTCATTAAAATATCTATTTATTAATTGATGTTAGTATGACACACTTTAGGTGAAACTTGAAGTTGTGAAAAGATTTTTATATGTAATGTTTTATGAGCACATGCCAGGTATAATCCAATACTGAAAAAAGTTTTTAGGAGTATGACATTTTGGCATTGTTGTCAAAGAGGGAGAAGAAAGAATTGATGACATTGATCTACAAAGAGATATTGAGGGAGAAGAATGAATTGATTATATTTACTCATGAAGGAGATTTAGAATGTATGTTACAAAAACAAAATATTTATTCCAGAGGGAGATTTAGATTAGAGAGATCAAAGTAGAAACAAATATATCAACTCAGAAGGAGTACAATTATGTATATGAGAGCCACCATCATAAATTTCTATAATACTGTTACAATGGTTGCCATCAATTCAAAAGAGGGACATTGTTGATAAATTAATGAATATATGATGGAGATGATGAAGACCGAGTGATACCGAGTATCATGATTGTAGAAACAGTTAGATCAATTATTGTTTTTTCATTGATGTTAAGCAATTGATTAATTGATATATATTATGTTACCATATCTTAAGAGGAGAAGTTTGTTAGGAAAACAATCCATAAGACAACTGAGAGGGGGGCTGAATCAGTTGTGATATAGATTTTTCAACTTTATACTTTATAAACCAAATCTGCAAATGTAAATGACAACACAGTAATAGAAAACACCAAAACACAATATTTTTTGTCAAGGAAACACTGTTAAAGGTAAAACCCCGGTGGGAATTAACACCCAAAAATAATGTACTAAGAGTATAGTGTCCCTATTAAACGATATTAGCCTTGTTAGGAGCTTGTTACAACATTACAGTACACAGTCCCTGTTATGAGAAAAACCCTGTTAGGAGTCAAAGGAAATAGTAGGCTCACTGCCAAGGCACACTGCCCAAAGAAGGTTAAAGCCACCCTCAAGGATTTACAATCCACACAAGTATATAAAGAAAATACACAATCACCAAACTATTTGCCAACAACTGTCTCTGCCTGATTATTTCTAATGAAGTATCAACTCTGCTTGCATCCAACAGTCAACAAGCTTCACAACTTTCACACATTCCTTCTCTTCTTTTCTCTATCACACTTCTCCACAAGAATTTATCTTTCATATATACCCTTACAAAATAACTTATTAGGTCGGTTAGTTAAGCTTTTCTAATACATAATTAATTAGGTCAGCCAATTAAGGCTTTCCATCATAAAAATAATTACATAGCCCCTTGCTAAGATATGTACGGTATCTAAGACAAGTATACAACATTTAAAATTCATTACATATACTTCCAGATCCACAATTCATGCTCACAATTAATTCCATATGCTACATGTCTGAAGCTGGCTAGGAAATAGGTCTTCTCCAGAGTACACGCCATAGCTAATGTCATCAGTCTTCAATCAACAATTGAAAACAACCCATTATTATAACATATGCCAGTTTTCCATCAGTAAGCTTGCAAGTTCCGAAATATCACTATCAGAAAGATATAACCGAAATAGAGGGACCTGCTCTGTTTGGAATCATAGTTGCAGTCAAGAGAACCAGTCTTCACCAAATGAACTGTAACATCCATAGAATGTAACATAAAGTCAAGAGGCCTTAGGAGTAAGGTCAGGACACATCCTTCTACATAATTCCAACTTTGATCCTTCTGAATCATTCGTATAGTGTCTGTACCCTCGTTCTAGTTAATTAGTCAGTCAGTCTTCTCCATAGAAGTATATGTTGACATTAGTGACAAAACATGAATATCAGCAACATGATCAGTAACCAAAACTGATATCATCCAACAATCTCCCCCTTTGGCATTGATGGAAACATATGGGAAAATCCATATGCATCAACCCAAAAGTACTCTCTCTCAATACAATCTTCTCAATATCCTCAACATAAATTTCCCAAAATAGTAGGGATTTTATCATAGATTCCTTCCCCCTTTGGCAGCAATGGGAAAGGGTGCCATAGTTCACCTATAGTCTCCTGTAAGATGTAGCTTTTTCAAATCTTCATGTCTAATTAGCTAGGTGAAAGATCACCTAAATGTACTCTAGTATTTTCTGTGATAACTCCCTCTAAGGAGTAGATCCATGCATCAAGTCTAGAAAAAGATATGGCTCTGAGATCCTCTCAACTGATGCACATCTACATCATTTATTTTTCACTAGGAGGGGCCATCACCCCAAGCATGCCTCTGAGATATTCAAAAGAATATTTTGGAAAAGGTTTGGTAAATATATTTTCTATCTATTCCTTTGTGCTAATATACTCCAGTTTGATCTCTCTGTTTCCTACCTTCTCCCTTAAGAAATAATACTGGATAGAAATGTGTTTAGTCTTTGATGCATTATAGGATTATTTGAAATATTCACTATGCTAGTGTTATCACAATGGATAACCACTGGTTCTTTGAAAATTATTCCAATGTCCTTCAACATTTGTATCATCCAAACAACTTATGTATAGTTTATTGTAGAAAAAACATACTCTGACTCAACAGTATATTGAGCAATACAATTCTGCTTCTTTCTCAACCAAGAAACCAACCTTTTTCCAAGGAAAAATGCTTTGCCACTACTGCTCTTCCTGTCATCCAGATTACCTGCCCAATCAGCATCAGTAAAGCCTACAATGTAAAATCATCAGATTTTTCATACCATAATCCATTCTCTTCTGGTCCTTTTAGATATCCAAAAATTCTTTTCACAGTAGCAAAGTGTGTGTCTTTAGGACCTACCTAATATCTAGCCACAATTCCAACTACATTGGTAATATCTAGTCTAGTGTGTGTCAAATATTGTAGACCTCCAATCATTGACCTGTACTTAGTCTGCCCAACACTTTGAGTCTCATCACTTTTAGTTAGTTTGTTCCTTGTTACCATGGGTGTACCAATAGGTTTACAATCTTCCATTCCAAATTTCTTCAAGATTTCCTTAAGGTACTTGGTCTGAGATATAAATATGCCATTTTAACTCTGAATAATTTGCAAACCAATAAAAAATTTCATCTCACCAATCGTTGACATTTCAAACTCATTCTCCATTACTTTAGAAAACTTCTTACTCATTTTATCATTTCCTCCAAAAATGATATAATCAACAAAAAAATTTATAATTAAGATTCCATCTTCATTAGTTCTTAAATACAAATTACTGTCTACATTACCTTTTCTGAAACCAAGATGAAGTAGATGTTTATCCAGTCTTACATACCATGCCCTTGGTTCTTGTTTCAGTCCATATAGTGCCTTCTTCAGTCTACAAACCATGTTTTCATCATCTGTCAAAGGAAAACCATCAGGTTTTTCAATGTACACTTCTTCTTCTTCTTCTTCTTCTAGATCACCATTCAAGAATGCTGATTTTACATCCATCTGATACAATTTGAAGTCTTTATGTGTAGCATAAGCAAGGAATAGTCTCACAGCTTCCAGCCTAGCAAGAGGTGCAAATGTTTCTTCGTATTCTATGCCTTCTTATTGTGAGTAGCCTTTACATACCAGTCTAACCTTGTTTCTTACCACTATGCCTTCCTCATCCATTTTGTTTCTAAAAACCCACTTAGTGCCAATTACATTCTTGTTCTTAGGTCTTGAAACCAACTCCCAAGTATTGTTCTTCTTTATCTGTTCTAGTTCTTCTTCCATGGCTTTAGTCTAGGATTCATCTTTACATGCTTCATCAGTAGTCTTGGGTTCAGCTTGAGAAATCAAATAGATCTATCTCTAACTTTAGATCTAGTCATCATTCCCTTGCTTGCATCACCAATAATTTGATCTTCAGGGTGGTTTTTCTTGACATAAATTGGATTCTTTAATGTCTCAACAACTTCTACATGTTCTTCTTCTTCAATCTCATTCTTGATCATCAAGGGTCCTTTAGGTTCAGCAACAACTACTCTTGATTCTGTAATCTGACCACAATCATACATTCTTTCCTAAATTTGAAATTTCTCATCTATCCTCACATTGGCACTTTCAATTAGTTTCTTCAGTCTCAGATTGAAACATTTATATGCTTTACTTTTAGTGGAATAACCAAGAAATATTCCTTCATTGCTTCTAGCATCAAACTTTCCTATCTCATCATCTCTTTTGATATAATATTTACAACCAAATATTTTGAAATATTTCACAGTCGATGTATGATCAAACCATAATTCATAAGGAGTTTTATTTGTACCTTCTCTGATCTGAATTCTATTTAATGTGTACATAGAACTACCAACTGCTTCTCTCCAATGAACATGTGATACATTTCCTTCTAGCAACATAGTCCTAGCAGCATCTAATATAGTTTTGTTTCTTCACTCTACTATCGCATTCTTTTGTGGAGTTCTAGGAGCTGAAGTTTTTCTATGTATTCCATTTTCTTCACAATATGTATTAAATAGTTCTTATGTAAATTCTCCTCCTCTATCTAATCTCAAACATTTCATCTTTAAACTAGATTTATTCTCAACTTTTTCTTTGAATATTTTTAATTTGTCAAATGCCTCAAATTTCTCTCTCAAATATGCAACCCACATCATTCTAGAAAAGTCATAAAAAAAAAGTATAAAATACCTTTCACCATAGTATGACTTGTTCTTGTAGGGCCACATAGATCTATATGCAGCCTCAAATGTAGTTAGTTTTCCAATCAACATCTCTTTGGTGAAGTTTGGTGTCAAAGGTAGGATCTCCTCTATAGCCCGAACCTTGGTTCTATATGCAGATGTAAAATATCTCAGTATCTTTGCAATTACTCCTTCTTCACTGTAAGTTCCTCCAGAGTTCCTAATATCAGTCACCACCTCAGTAATTATTTGTACATATTCTCTGATGTTCTCATCTTCTCTCATCTTTAATGATTCCATCTTTTTCTTCCAGTTCTGTAACTTTGCTTTCTTTATAAATCTATCTCCAACATATAGTGCTTCTATCTCCAAATCCTTTACTTTAGTGAATTCTCCTTTTGATAGAGTGATAATTAAAGATTCCCTTGTAACCATATTACATGAAAATAGCTTCTTTTTTTCTTCAGTAGCCTTCTCTAATTCATCCTCAGTCGCTAACTTTTCTTTCTTCTTTATGACCATCGAGTAGTCAAGTCCTAGACATGTCAAATGTGTTCTCATCTTGTTCTGCCAACTGTCAAGTTTTTCAGGTTCAAACTTCAGACTATCCTTCCTGTACTAAGTCATCTTAAGGATCACCTCAAGCTATTAAACTTTCTCTCAGGACCAATAGCTCTGATACCAATTGTTAGGAATAATAGTCCACAAGACAACTGAGAGGGGGGGGGGGGGTTGATGAATCAGTTGTGATATAGATTTTTCAATTTTATACTTTATAAACCAAATCTACAAATGTAAATGATAACACAGTAATAGACAACACCAAAACACAATATTTGTTGTTGAGGCAACCCTATTAAAGGTAAAACCCCGGTGGGAATTAACACCCACAAATAATGTACTTAGAGTATAGTATCCCTATTCAAGGATATTAGCCCTATTAGGAGCTTATTACAACATTACAGTAGACAGTCCCTGTTAGGAGATAGACCCTATTAGGAGTTAAAGGAAATAATAGGCTCACTGCCAAGGCACACTACCCAAAGAAGGTTAAAGCCACCCTCAAGGATTTACAATCCGCACAAGTGTATAAATAAAATACACAATTAGAGAACTATTTTCCAGAAACTATCTTTGCTTGATTAGTTCCAATGAAGTATCAACTCTGCTTACATCCAACAGTCAAAAAGCTTCATATCTTTCACACATTCCTTCTCTTCTTTTCTCTGTCACACTTCTCCATAAGAATTTATCTTTCATATAGACCCTTACACAATAACTTATTAGGTTAGCCAGTTAAGCTTTCCTAATAAATAATTAATTAGGTCGGCCAATTAAGGCTTTCCATCATACAAATAATTACATATCCCCTTTCTAAGATACACACGGTATCTAAGAAAAGTATAAAACATTTCAAATTCATTACATATACTTCCAAATCTGTAATTCATGCTCATAATTAATTCCACATGCTACATGTTTGAAGTCGGCCAGGAAATAGGTCTTCTCCAGAGTACACACCGTAGCTGACATCATCAATCTTCAATCAAAAATAAAACACAACCCATTATTCTAACATATGTCAGTTGTCCATCAGTAAGCTTGCAAGTTATGAAATATCTCCACCAGAAAGATATAACTGAAATAGAGAGACCTGCTCTATCCAGAATCACTGTTGCAGTCTAGAGAAGCAGCCTTCACCAAATGAACTATAACATCCATAGAATGTAACATAAATTCAAGTGGCCTTAGGAGTAAGGTCAGGGCACATCCTTCTACATAAATCCAACTTTGATCCTTCTGAATCATTCGTACAATGTCCGTACACTCATTCCAGTTAAGTAGTCAGTCAGTCCTCTCCATAGAAGTATTGACATCAGTGACAAAACATGAATATCAACAACTTGATCCATAACCAAAATTGATATCATCCAAAAAAGTTAAATGGGTGACAAATATAGATTAGAAAATGATGAAATGATGATTTTATAGTTGTTTTCTACTATATATTTGATGTTATCAAAATGGTACATTTGATTGATGAAGTCGAGAACTGCAATGAATTAAGTTATGAATGAAAGAGATACTTTACCAAGCTAGATTGAGTCAGTTGGTAGAATGTTATGTGAGTTAGTAGTAGTTAATGAGCACTGAGCATCAAAAGAAAGTTATCCACCAAGCAGTGATGAAGTCAGTTACCGAGTTCCAAAGCAAGTTTTACCGAGTATAGTATACTGATATTAAATGATGATTTAATGTGAAGCGATGATGAGATGGATGAGGAAATAAATTTAATGAATTTTGTTACAAGATGTATGAACATTAACATTCAATGTGAAGATCTAAGATGAAGATCAAGTAGTTAAATAGAAAAGTGAAAGTTCCAAGAAAAGTTACAAGTTCCGAGGTAAAAGTAATTTGGTTTACCGAGTTGAGAAATTTGAAGAAGATGATCGAGCACCTGAAAAAAAAGGAAGGAAAATCAAATTAAGGAGATTAAGAGGAAAAAGAATGTCTATATAAGGAATGAGAATTACACAGAGAAAATAGCTATTGGTTAATTGAATGAAGAAGGGAAGAAGCTAAAGAGCAAAATTTACTGAGCAGAATAGAGAAAGACAGATCATAGAATCTAGAATTTGAGAAAGAGATCAATGGAGTATGTGATGCCAGTATTAAATTGAGCATTAAATATTTGATCCAAGCATAGTGAGTTGTTAATTTTTATAGATCAAAGTTTATTAATGCTTATTAATATTTGTAATAGAGAAATCTCTTACCTGAGTGGATTTAACTATCCTATTTATAAAACCTAGACTTAGGTGACATTCCTACAGAGTGTTTGAATAAATATAACAAGGTCACCCCTAATAGAGTGAAGATATTAACAAATCTGAGGTAAATCCCCTAACATGGTCACATTTTTTAAATGTGTTTGTAATCTTTAACATGATAAGTTCTTAACCAAGTGAACTTCAGAATGATATATTTTTATTGCGGGTTACAATTCCCATAGAGGTTTTTCCCAAATTGGGTTTCCTCATTAAACGTTTTGTCAAATGACTTATATCATGTGTTCATGAGTTAATCTGATGTTGCTAATTTTGAATGATTACTTGTTTTTTATGTTATTTGGTGAATTTTTTATTTACTATATTTAGTACTTACCAAGTGAATCAGTTTGTTCAGTTTTAAGAGTTTAAGTTTTGATTTGTTTGATTCACCCCCCTCTCAATGGGACCAAAAAAACTATGTGAAGATGTCAATGAACATAATGAGGAGTAACTACAAACTATGACATTATAAAATTAATAAGTATATTAAATGGCTAGATAAAGAATCAATACACAATATAATTTCAAGGTTAAGAGTTATCAACCTCTAGAGTGATTCTTAAGGTAGAATTGAATTATGCCCTATACAAAAAGAGAGCCATGTATGAAATATACTTTCATGCAACTATATTTCAATCATTGATACTTTGGATAAAATTGTTATGATTAATTACATTCAGAATTGAGTTTATGAATGTGTCTCTTTTGTAGATAATTAGAAAGGTTATATGTGTGAAATTAGGTGTTTGGATAGAAACAATGTTATAGTTTTCCTTACAAAATTTGACGGGAATTATGCACGCACATACATATTTCTCCTATGAGATAAATTGATGAAAATGCATTTTTTATAAATGATTTCCAATAGGGGGTTTGAGGATTCTTGTATTTTATGTTGGAATTTTGAATTCTTTCCTCTAATTGGTGTATTGTGAGGCCATAACCTAAACCATTATAGCATTTCACTTACTTTTATGATATATCTCTTATTTGATACATTATAGATTTATACTTTGATGGACAAGGACTTGATATTGTTTTCATGTTGATTTTAGTGCTTATATTGACGAAGTTATGATACATCATTTCATGCATTGTGATGCGATAATTTAAACAATTATTATGATGAATTAATTGAGTATTATATTTCATGTCAAATTGATTTATTCATGTTTTGTTATGATTGAGAGTAGATTAGATATTAACTGGATGTTATGTGATTGAATGGATTTCTTCATATGCTCATAAAGACATGTGTTTTCATGTGGAATTGTTTTGTAAAATTTTGACTGGGTTATATGATGATGAGTTAAGAAGTGTTGTGAGTGGATGTAATTAAAATGTTATATGCTGAAATTATGTTGTCTTCTTATGTTTACGTATGCATATGGTTACCTTGGACTACTAAGATTTGTATTGCGATGTGTAGGAAAGTGACCATGGAATTATTTGGAGAACTGGGGACAAACCTATGTGTGATAGTGAAGCCAAGGTTGCATCTAATTAAAGAGACAATAACTCCTTTTTAATGTGCTTAATTTCATAAATATGAATGCTTGTATGGTTGTTTAATTTTTTAATTTTTAATTTTGTTAATTCCAAAATGGACATGCCATGTAAATTATGTGATGTGTATTTCGTCGTGTCACTTGACACTTGTAATGTGTGTGAGTTGGAAATTAAATGTTCATTTTAGAGAGATTGTGTAAAACCCTTTCATTTGTGAGTACCAATTGGTATCTTCATGAAGAGCACTTGGTTAGAGAGCCTTAGGTATGGTCAAATTAAGTTGATCACAAAGGTTAAATCTAGGTTGGTTTTTGGAGGGTTGAATGAGCTACTTGGGTTTAGCTTGGATCATTTTTATTATTGATGGTGCAAGAGGCCCAATATCCTAAAAACATCCTCAACATGTCCAAAACATCTAGGACCTCTTGTTTTCAATAATGATCCATTTGTAAGACCTAGTGCCAAGATTTGGTCTTTATGAACCACTTGGTCAACTGTGGTCAAGGGATCCATAAATATTGAATTTGTGTTATTTTTGTGTTTTAGGTGTTCCTTAGGTAGGTTTGGTCCATTAGTGACCCTTAGGAAAGTGAGAAATCAGCAATCGTTCATTTTGTGCAAACTATGCAAAAATGCAACATTTGCATAAAAAGTTGCATAACAACATTTTAGCGACGTGGAAACTTTTCAAAAGTTGGTTCTAAACCATCATCCTAACTGATAATTGTTTGAAATCAACTTGTAACCATTGGAGGAACTCCTCAAATAGCCCTAACAGGTACATAAGATTGTTCCAGATATGTACAGCCCCATACAAACTCCACATATTGTAAGACCAATGGATTGTTTAAGTAGATCAAATTACCTTTCATTTGAATTTTATTTTAACCTTTGATTCATTGTAGAACATGATATATTGGAATTTTGGTGAAAACTGTGTGAAAACCCTAGTTACCCAGGGTTTCCCTAAATAAATGACTATTTCTCCTAATTACACAATTGGAAGAACCTAAGAGTTGGTGAAATGAGGGGAATTTACATGTTTTCCAATATTATAAAATTATTTTCATGTTGATGGTCGAAGGAAGGAGTTCAAAGTAATGTTTGGTTGACATCTCAATGTGGCAACCAGTGAATAGTATAAGCATCTGATGACCGAGGCATGTTGGGGTTGCATCAAGAACTCAAGTTGAAGATTTGGGGTACACTAAACATGGATACCATCCTTGAGTCAATTTTTAGTCTCTCTAATCCAATATTTTGGTACTTCCTTTGTTAATCATACCTAATTGGGGCAATTTGGCCTGTCAAGCATATAAGTATTTAGGAACTTTATGATTGATTCATTACCTACCAAGTTGGGTTATGTTTGTATCTTGATAAAGGGTATCTGAATCTTCCCTTAGTTTCCTAGTTCTTTTGGAAAGTAAAGAGTTGTAGTCCAAAAACTGTGTGCAAGTCAGTTATAAGGGAACTCGGTGCCTAAAGAGGGAAGTACCATAACCAACAATCTTGAATGGAATCCACTATTGGATTTGTCTCATGTTGGTCATAAATAGGGCCTTGGAAAATTTATCCAACCCCATTCCCACAAATTCAAATAGCCTCTTGTGTTTTACAAAAGTTGGTGTACCCGAGTAGGGTCATTGGGAGTAATTGTACAAATAAACCCAAAGAAGGAACTTGAATCATCAAGTTCAGATGTTGTAATGAATTTGGAAGTTGTTTACAAAGGTGTAGAGCCTATAGCAAGTGACCACCTTAAGATTTGAGAGGTTCAGTACTTTATGACATACTAAAGATTAAGCCTCTACATCAAGTGGTATCAGAGATCAGTAAAGAGTTCTTAGGAGAAAGAAAAAATGTTAGAGGGAGATGGAGAAACCAATCTTAGAATGACTAACATGGATTTAACCAAACTAGTTAGGGAATATATGGCTGATAATAGGGCAGCGAGGGATGAAAATCAAGCCTTAAGGGTAGCACTGTTGTTACTCATCGGCTATCTTTTACCTTTTTGTCATTGGTAATACTTAACAGTGTTTTTCAGGTAACCTTGGTATTGGATAGTGTTGTGCCCTGTCTATTAGTGTAGATTAAACCGATGGTGCAGATCATGTTTTTCATTAAGCATACTAATGGAAAAATATAATGCCTTCAATCTCCCCCTTTGACATTAGTATCAAAAAATTGATATGTGCATAATACTGAAATTATTACACCATGTTTATATCCTTTTCATAATATGAATCCCCCTTACTATGTGCATCGGTACAGTGTATGAATATGTACATGTATACTATTTAATTTCTTTATGTACATTATTTCCCCCTTTTGTTTACTATACATATAATTTCCTCCTTTTAATTGAGGTGATGTGCATATCAAATTCCCCCTTTCTTTAATACTGATGACAAAAATGTACAACTTATAATATGTCAAAATTGTGACAAAAGTGTGTAACTTACAATGTGTCAAATGCATTAGAATGGGTAATTTTGATATTTTCCATTAGTTTCTCTTAGTGCTCTTTCAACTATTCTAGTGTCATGTGTTACAGCTGTAGTCGTGCATGCATATCATAAATGTTGTCTAGGATAGACATTTTTGGAGTGACAATTAGAGTATTTGCATGTGTCATATTTTGTTGCAGGAGTGTAAGTTTCGGTAAGAGCTTAACTTGAAGCTCATTGACCTCATCTTTGTACTTCATCTTTGCAAACTGAATGTCTTGTCTCTGTTTCCTAGCCTATATGATTTGTTGATTATGCAATTAAAGTTCTTCTTCTGTGTTGGCTAGATTCTGTTCACTCGACTGAAGATCAACATATATTTTTTCTATCTTGTTGGTATACTCCTTAGTGAGTTGATCTAAAGTGTACAATTTCTTGATTAAGGTAACAACTTCTGATAAAATTGGGTCAATTGTACTTACCAATTCAGATAGCTTGACCTTTTTCAGTGCCACTTCCTGGCTTATTTTCTCTGTGAGCTTGAATTCATACTTTTGTTCAAGTCTTTCTTCCATAGTCTTCACAACATCGATTTTCTGAGATGTTATTGCATCTATGAGTATGACCAGTTGATCAATAATTGGAGTGTTTTGATCAATATCTATGTCTGGTGCAATTTGTTGAAGTATATTTCTTGCTACTTCTAGTACCTTGGCCTCTTTTTCTTCTCTCTTCAGCTTGTCTTGAATGAATTTTCTTTCACAGAGATTTGCATATTTTATCAATATTGTTGGATCCAATTTCCTTGGATCACAGACTAGAATCTCAATGATTTCATCCAGACTTACTAGATTTTTATTCTTTCCTTTCTTCTTCTTTGAGATTTGAGGGGATGCAAATGTATGAACTACCATAGCTAGTTCATTTGTTCGCTCTGAATTGCCTGGGGAAGGTTTTGTTGATGATGCATCTTGTGTTTTCTACTCAGTTTGTACCTATCGGTTATGTGAAGACATCTCTTGATTAACCTTGGGTGTTTCTATAGAATATGCTCCTGATTTCTTTGCTATCTCATTCTTCTTTCCTTCTTCACCTTTTTTTGAAGGCTTGTCCCCTGTTTCCTTTTGATTCTCTTCCTTATTCTAATCAGTAGATATATCTTTATGATCATTGGTTGCAGCTTTCTTTGTAGTTGTATATGTTGTTCTTTTGGCTTCTTCATCACCCTTGTCTTTGGGTGTGCTTGTTTCATTTTCATTTGATCCCTCATTGCCCTCTAGTAAGTTTATTGCATTCATTAGGATAGGCATGTTACTTTGAGTTGTGACTTGGGCTTTGTCAGTATTGATGTCCTACTTTTTGGTTAGTGCCTTGTCAATAGTGACATCCTTGTCTATTTGTATAGCTTCTGTAGGGTCTTATACTTTTGATTGCATGATTGAAGTGTCCTACACTTGTTCATCAGTAATGTCAATTATCTTACCATCTGATGTCTTCAGTACTTTATGGCTTTGTTGATCCTTAAGTGTGATAAATATTACATCATCTTTCTTCTTTGGATCATTGTCAGAATCATAGTGAGTGATATCTTGGATATTATCATCCATGCCTATATCTAAGTTAATAGGCTCATCATCACTTTCTTGATTGTCTAGAGAAATATGCTAAGGACTTGCATTATCTGTCTCCTCCTCTCTGTGAGGTGTGTTTGTGAGAAGTAATTGCTTCTCAACACTTATTGACTCTACTGGTAGATCTAGGAGATGTATCCATTTGGTTTCTATCATTGAATCCAGTTCTATAAACTTGTTCTCTAGTAATTTTTAAGCCCTTATTTTGGCTACAAATTTACTTGAGTATTTCTTTAGTACTTCTTGTATCTCTTCAAATTTGGATTCAGTAGGCATAAGTCTCACAAGAACTTTTTCTCTTACTTCTCTTTCTGTTTGCAGGGCATATAACCATTGTTGGTATACCCTTTTACCTATCTCTTTAGGTATTTGATTTACAAATTTAGCAGGTACATACTTATTCTTAATCATTGATTTTATGACTGCCTCTTGTATTTTATTTTGATCCTTTGGATTCAGTGTATCCCATTGCCTCATATTTTTATCAGTCATGGTGCCATGAGTAGCAATTGATTTGGCAGCTTCATCTACCATTTGATTTATGAAGTTTTTCTTTACTACATTTGGTTCATCATCTTTGGTGTCATCCAAGTCATCCTTTGTCCTAACAAACCTTTTTCTTTTCTTTGTTGATGTGGTTTTGATAGGTTGTTGTTTTTTTCTTTTTGCTGGCTACTTCCTCATATAGGTCCTTACTTGACCTTTATTTAGTGGTGTGGTATCGGTAGTAGGAATTTGACTTTGTGTTATTTGCTTCTTTGTAGGAGGTGGAGATGGAGGTGTACCAGATTTAGTAGCCTCTGTATCTGATTTATTTTGTTCTAGTTCTTCACCGATGGTGCCCTATTCATCAGTTTCCTCTTGTTGATCCTGCTGTTCTTTTGAGATTCCTAACCATTTTATCTTTCTTTTTTATAGTCTTCTTGACTTCTAGGCCATGTTTCATCTTAGATTTGGCCTCCTCATATGTTCCAAACCTTGGTTGTTTCTTATCAATGGGATCATTGATTAGTGCCTCAATTGCACTTGTAGCTAGATCAATATTGATCTCATAGTCTAATGGTGCTAACCAAGTTGTTCTTGGTACAACCAGTTTGATATGTGTGAAGCCCGTGTCTGTCATGAAACCTATCTTATCTTTTTTTTTTTCAACTAGTTGTTCAGGAATCCTAGTTCTTTCCATCATCTTTTTCTTGAGCTCAAGGAAGTATGCAGATATGACAAACTCAAAGTTGTCTCCTAGTGACTTAATCAGTTCACTAATTTGTTGGGTTACCGGTTTGGTAGAGTCCCATACAAATTTTCCTACTAAAGGAAAGTATTCTTGAAAATAGAAAAATGTACACATGATAAGTGATCCAAACTTACATGTGTTTCTCTTTGCAGACCTGATTTTGATCATATTTTCATCAAGTTGTTTCAAAAGGATCTGAATTCCTTTTGTTACAATCTTTTAAGTTGTGCTTACTGCTGTTGTAGAAATGTTGTTCATTCTGCTAGCTTGAAAATTTTTGTAACCAATAACACATGCACCAAATTTTAACTCTTCGTCAGTGATTGTGTTTACTTTGAGACCTCTGTTGTCTCCTTCTACATTGGTGAGTTTTGTAACTTCTTTCATGGATGGATGTTTGTGTGCCCTAGGCTTGTCGGTTATCAGATAACCAGTGACAAAATGAAGAACATCCTTTGTTATTTTCTTGGGTTGGTCTAGCCATATTTTGTTGTCATGCATCCTACTCAAGACTAACCTAATCCATTCTGTCTTGAATTCCCTCAGGAAATTTAGGGCATTGGTTAACCCTTTGACCTCCAAGTGTTTGTGTTCTTCTTTCAGTTTTTCTTCAGCATCACATAGCTTCTTAAAAGATTCATCCATTTCTAAATCACATATCTCAGCGATCTTGCAGTGAATATAATACCTAATGTCTTCTATGAGCCAAACCCTAGATAGAATTTTTGAAAATACGTCAGCTTCATCGGGTTTTGATGCAATATCTGGACAGATTTTGTACTTAGGTTCTACACATGTGCTATTCTTGATTAGTTTCACCACATTCTTCTTTCCATTATTTAACTTAGCAGTTCTTGATGTGGTTGCTATTATTTTTCAAGTACTTAGGGTTTTCTTGAAATTAGGGGTTTCTTGACAAAATAATGACAGAGATCTTTTGGTGCCTTTGGTACTTACTTTGATTCACAATGGTGATGAGGAATCTATTCTTTGTGTGCTGAATAGATCTGTAGATGCTTTTGCTTTCTACTCTTTAATCGCTTTGATGTCACTCTGCTTTCTCTTCAAATTGTGGGTGAAAAAAATGAAGTTGTCTTGTCGATTATTTATAGACTTTTTGACCTAAGTCTTTGCAATAAATGCTCAACAACTCCTCAGGATGTGAAGATGGGTTTCATGGAGAGGATGTTTCCAATCATCATCGGTGAAGATATGATTCTTACGAAAGTTTGTTAACCACTTTTATTTTACCGATGAATATCGGTATTCTGTCACAACCAATTCTAAACTTTTCTTTCTTATCGACGGTCGTCAAGTTACATTGGTAGTTTACCATATTTACTAGTGGACTGAAAATTTTTGGTAAGCGTAAAACAAATCATTATTGTGTTCACCGATGATTTTTGGTAAGTGTTTACCGATGGTGTTACATTCTTAGATTAGTAACAAGAAAAGTAGTATGCATCTTTTGTTCATGTAGATTTTGATTATCTATCAATTTATATAATCAAAATGATGCAAAATATAACTTGGTATAGTGCAGTTCCATACTTACTTGTTCATCTCAAGTGGGGTTGGTGGTGTCACCGAATCCATTGGATGGGGTGTCACCATTTGCATTGCTTGGTCCAGTTTCATCATTGCTTGAAGCTTTTATCTACATTTTGTCTCTCACCCTCTGGATATCTTCAATGGTGTTACAATTGGGATATGTTCTTGTTTCTATCAATATTTCTTTGCAATCTTTCTTGAGATGACCAACTTTATGACAGTGTAAGCATGGCATTTTGAGGTTTGACCAGCCTCTAGACCTTTTGGTCCATGCTCTCATGTAGTTTGTAGAAATGTGACCATACCTACCACATGCTGTATAGTTTGTCCAAGTGTTGTAATCCCATACATATTTATTACCGATTCTCTTTGGCTGATAATGAACTTCTTTACCTTTTGGCTTCCATTCTTGCCTTTTCTTTTTCTAGCATTCTTCAGATGTGTGCCCATTCATATTTCTTGTAGGACAGTATTTGTCCATTCTGGTTTCCTTCTTTGGATTTTCTATCTTGCACTTGCATTCATAAGCCTTATGTCCTTTCTTGTTACATTTATAACAGAATCCTATGAATGAAGGTGCAGGTGTAGATTTAGGAGTACCTTTCATTTTACCTCTGCATGCATTTGATGTTTGCCCTTGATTTCCACAGTGCTTTCATGTTAGCTTTATTGGTCTTGGATTTTCGTAGAAATTCTTTGGATTTGATGATTCTCCATTTTCGGTAAAGCCTATACCACTATTGTTGTTGACTCTTCATTGTCCCTCAAGAAAGTCATCCAATATTTTATTGCTTTCTTCAGCCTTTCTGATAATATCATTATGTTTTTGTTGAATTCTAACCTCATGCTTTAGCTTTTCATTTTCTTCTCTTAGTTCACCAATAATCTTTGTTCTCTCAATGAGTTCCACATTTATTCTTTTTGCTTCTTGACTCATAAGGATAATCTGATTTGTGAGATCATGGTGATGCTCACCATGTCTTTGAATTTCCATTTCCTTTTCTTGTAGTTTCTCTGAAATATTCCTTCTATCATCAATAGCAAGTGTTCTTTCTATTTCAGCTTGTCTGGCAGAGCTCATCACATCAATCATTTTTACCATCTGGTCTCTTGACTGATTTGCAACATCTTTATTTTCTCTGTCAGATGTAGATTGATCTCCTTTAGATTTGTGATGTTCTCTTCTAATGTATCTGATGTATTACTTGCATTCGATCCTGAAGATTTAAAGAAATCTAGAATCTCTTCTTCTTGATAGTCTGTTTCATTGTTCCTAGTAGCCATACCTTTTCTTTCATCCAGCAACTCTCTCATCTTGACTTTTACTTCTTTATATTGTTCATAGAACATCTTTATCTCAAGATATTTTTTCTCAATATTCTTATCAAGTTTGTACTTCTCTGTTGTATGATATTTTCTCTTAAGCCTTTAATTTTTTCAAGATACTCAGCTCTGATACCAATTGTTGGAATTAATGGGAAGTAGTACTGAGAGGGGTGAATCAGTACCTCTAAAAATTTTAGCACCTTACACAATTCATCATTAGTAATCATTCAATTCTGATTTTCTAACCATTACTATTATTATTTCTTAAGTATCTTATTGTTTGTTCACAATATTTAATAGTTTTCAATCATTCATAGAAACATTCATGTAATTGACAAACACATAACACAAGATATGGTATCGCAGAAAACTCATGTTAGGAAGTAAAAACTATGGCGGGGATGACACCCATAAAACTTCACTATCTGCAGAATGGAAGGGAGTCAGTTAAGGCTTACAATTTGATAACTTCTAATGATCTACCCTATTAAGAGTATTAAGGTGGAGACCTATTAAGATCTACTCTGTTAAGAGCTTTAGCAACATTGATTTAAGTGTGCACTTGGTTATGAGATTTACAATAGGATGGTTAAGCCCACCTTTCTTGAAAGGATTTCATTAGTGTACTACACTTGTTAGAATGAGTACAAATGTTGACCTAATTGTATGCAATCTACTATTGCTAATTTACAGATCCAATAAAGCTTTTTTCATAATAATATCACCTTAAGTGATTGATGAATACCTTTTCTCTTCTCGTCAATAGCCTCTGTTCTATTCTTGAAAAATGATTAGATTCTATTTGTGTTCTTCTACATGAATTCTCTGTATGGTCTTTAGTTTCTCTTCGTGGTTACTATCTTCATTGAACAAAAACTATTCTCAATGGATTAAGCACCTATTTATACAAGTATTTGACCTATCTTGGAATTCATGTTTTACAATGTTAACTCTCAGATCCAAGGTTTACAACTTGACCTTGATCTTTAGTTTTCATGTTTTAAAATAGTAAAACTAATTAAAACAATAACAATTACATTTCTTCCTCCACACATAATGGATTTAAAAGAAAATCAAGAAGTTATAAATATAAATTTAGTGATTTATCTGATGTGGAAAGTTAGAACTGTTGGCAAGTTGACTTCCTGAGGATGCATGACTCATTTTGTGTTTTCATCATGGCAACAAAATCATACTAAGTTTCTGTTAAAGATAACTTAGAAGGAAAAATGACTAAGTATGGAAACAGGGTAGACAGAGATATTCAGTGATCAACACATCAGTGCACATGCAAGAGATCAAGTTAGCGTATGCGCATTTAGATATATGTTGTATGACATGTGCACATGCTACATCTAGACATGCATAGTACATAACTATAGTATGGCGAAGTTACAGGCAGGTCAGTAAACCAGCAGTCTAGAAGACAGAGCATGGAAGCCGACTAGTGTTTTGATCAGCGTGAATTATTTTGTTATGTAATGGCTAAGTGCCTTTGGTTATATGTTTGTAATGATGTAATTAGCATTGTAGTAAACACACTTGAGACGACTTGTTTGGAAGCGTTGTGTATTTTGTTTTAGGGCCGACTAGAGTCTTGTTTTGGGTCGCGCCTATTCAGATATGAACATATAAGTTTTTAATGTAAAGTTATGTTACAAGTGATGATGATTATGTAAGAGGAAGACATAGAAGAGTAGTACGATGAAGTCAGTATATGATATAGCTCTTTAAGAGAGTAAGAGCATTCGTGCATACATGGAACTGATGAGACAACAATGTCATCACAACAGTTCAATTTTGATATAGTGTATATCAACTTTCTGAAGGTTGTAGCCTTCATCCTATTGGGAAGTGAGCCTAGGTAGTGAGCCATATACCTTTAACAATGTTTTTTAAAAGACTCCTAACAGGGTTAGACCTTTAACTAGGTCATTGTATTCATATTGTAAAGACTGCTTCTAACAGGGCAAAGGAACTTTAACAGGTTCATTATACCTAGTACAATATTTGTGGGTGCTAATTCCCAGCGGGGTTTTCCTCTGGTCAAGGTTTTCCTGTAATCATATCTTATTTTATGAGTTCTTATGTTAGGCTTCATTCAATGTATGTTTGATTTATGTTTAATTTGCTGAAAAGTAATTAATAGACAAACACTAATTCACCCCCCCTCTCAGTGTTTCTAACAATTGGTATCAGAGCTTTGGTCCTCAACAAATAAGTTTAACCACTTGAGGAGATCATGGACTCAGCAAAAGAAAAACATTTGAAAAATAATCTTGAAGCAGCTCTTGAAGATCTTGATAGATCTGAAAAAGAAAATGAAGAACTTAGATTGAAAGTTGATGGCTCACAAATTCTTATCAAGAAATTAAGAAAATATTTGAAAGATTGTTCTACAAGTGATCTAGGGAAAATGGTCAAAAAGATCAACGAAGAGAATATGTCTCTAAAAGAGAGAATTGAAAATCTGGATGAACAACTCATAGACAGTCAAATTTCTATTGAAGAAAAGATCAATGAAAGCAAACAATTAGATGATGAACTCTTGAAAGAAAACATGAAAGTCCTGGAATTGGAAAACATAAAGAAGAAATTGGAATCTAAATTAATAGAAGCAAAGGATAAAATTGATAAACTCCACTCAAGTTCTGATTCACTTCAATCTCAGCTTAATGCATGAAAGAAAAAAGGTGACACTACTCATCTTGGATACAGTGTAGCACAAATTGAAGTCAATTCATTGTAAGAAAGAAAGAAAGATCATGAAGCATCTTCACAAGCCAAGAAAATTGAAAAATTTGAACAGATTAAAATAGATCCACCTAAAGGGGAAATAAAGCAAGTTAACAGAACTTGTTATGCATGTAACAGACATGGTCATTTGGAAAGAGATTGCAAAGAGGTAAGACCTTTCAATGGTTATTGTTTCTCCTATAATAAATTTGGTCATAGGGCTATACACTGCAAAACAAATCAAAGAAACCAGTCACAGCAGAATCAAAGAAGAATGAATCAAAACAATCAGAGAAATCAACCTCAAAGGAATTTGTAGAACATCACATGTCAGATATGTAACTACAATGGACACACAGCAAAGTAGTGCAACATGATGAACAAGAGCATCAGATCTCCTATCATTTGTCACACATGTGGAAAGGATTGACACATCTCAAGGTTTTGTAGATCCAAAACTCAAAAGCAAGAGGATCCTAAGAAATCACTATTTGAAGAAGGAGAACTCAAGTTTGTTCAAGTAAAATAATATTCAAGAAAAATTTGGGTTGAAGTAAAGAATGACAATGATGTTGACAAAGTAGTTGATGCATCCACAATGGATGCACCCTCTACTTCTGCTTGAATAGACCTTTTTGGTCTTAGGGGGAGCTATTCTAGCTTAGGACCCCTGCGCGGTTGGTATACTCACCTCTAAGTATGTGCCTATGGATTCATGGTTATAAGCTCATAATATTGCAGTATGCATACATGCATTGTCTAAAATTCATCAGGATCAAATTTACAAAATCTCTGAGTAATTTGCATATGGTTGCAAACATTAAATGCAGTAGATTTTATAAAATAAAGTAAGTGTTTGACCTTCTTCACACTTGCATTCAAGATCACATAATTTGGAGAGCACTGGAGCACTAGGCATCAAGGCACAGAAGCATAACAAATTTGGAAGCTAAGGAAATAGATAAGAAGTTGAAACGAAACCCTAGCAGTCATGCCGTTTTGAAATTTTGTGAAACCCTACTTAAGAAAGTTCCAAGTAAGTATGGCGACTCTAGTAGTATTTGATATTGCAGAGAGGAAGAGATTTGTATCCAAGAAGAATCCATTTAAATCCATACTGGATGATGAGGAAGGAGCTTTCTCAAAAACCCCGTTAGGTGTTTTTCATGTAGAAGATATGTGTGCATATATTTACTGTAAGAAGGAAATAGTAGGAGATATCAGCATAGCCACTCATATGGGATCTATGATGAAACTTGATTACACATTCAACGATGAGTTCACACACTTGATTGATAACCCTATTTTTGAATACTCTAATGTGCATGAGTTTGATGAGCCAGAATGGGTAAAGATTTTGCTAAGCAGAATACATGATGATCTTTACTGGATTGGAGAGGTCCTTGTGCACATGACTACAGACCTAATCCATGAATTAACTAGACTTCCCAAGACTAGACCAATTTTTCCTAGTGGCAAGGATGTCAAGAATAAAATTGAACAAGTTTGCCTATTTAGAAGTGACAAGCACGGAATGACAGTTGACCCTATCAAAGAAGATGACTTAAAACTTCTAACTATGATACTTGGGTATAAGTTTCAGCAAGCAAGTAGGTTGAACAGTGTCTCTGCAGAAAAAGTCCTAGTAGCTATCAGAATGGTGAAGGATAACATTCAATACAACCTATGTGAGATCTTGCGTGCTCAACTGATTGATAACATTTGAATCATCAAGCATGAAAGGAGAAAGACATTCAGGTTTGGATCTTTGATCATCTACTTGTACTTCCATATTGTTGGAAAGGTTGCAAACCTTACCTAGATAGAAGAAAACCTACAATGTCTTAGATTTATCTTAAGGCCACTTTAGAGAGCAGTGTAAGGGATTCCATTTAGGATCAAGATTCATAAAAGGTTCAAATTATCTGAGAAGATAGTTGAAAAATATAAGGATACCATATGTTTCATGGTAGAAACAGATTGCACTTGCATGGAGGTTGTCAAACCTAGAACCAAATGGATTCATCCTCTTGGTTACGAAGTGGAAGAACATGTGTTAGAAGGATATGCACAAGTTCTACTATCTACGCCCAAAGATCCTAATGAGCCTAGGTGGGGCACTTACATAGAGAAGACCAATGAAGTAGACACTATCTTACACATTGTTGATAATAAAAGAAAAGCATCTAGAATTACTAAAAGTTCATGGAGTCACTCAAGAAGATCTTGACAAAGTTAGAGAAGCCAAGATAGCCAAAGAACTTGAGAAGACTGAAGAGATCCAAAAGAAGACAAAAGTAGAGAGGACCTCTGTGCCCTCTACCACTATTGACCTAGACTCATCTCCACCTTCAATACCAAGCAAAAATTCTAGAGGAAGAAAACAAGCACCCACAAATCATCCATCATCAAGGAACACTCGGAGCAAAGCAAGGAATACTCAAGCTCCTCCCGAGGTAGGATTTAGACCTAGTCTAAATATCTTGAGGAATAGAATTGTAAATCAAGGTAGACTAGAAACAATTGCTAAAGTGTATGAAAAATATCAAGAGATTGATAAGACTGAGATACACTCTATGATCATATCTCATATGATAAAGTTTAAGAAGTCAGTGAAATCAAGATAGTGATACCAGATTAGTTATGGAACACATTGGAGACCGTGAAAAGACATGCAATAGAGGAAGACATGATGATTAGAGAAGAAACATTGGATACTCTTCTCCCTGTATGCTCACATGATGAGAAAGCTATTTTATTAGATCTGGTGAAACCTCATCTAAGAACCAAGACAAGGACCTTACAGATTATGAACAAAGAGTATGAGTAGATAGGTAAAGAGACTAAAAAGGTATTTTACACAACTGTTTATGGATAGACACATGTATCCATCAATGGCACCTACAACAAAGGTAACTCCAGCTCCTCGTAAACAGGCTATAGAAGCAGTAATTTAGAATACACCTACAATAGGTCCATAGGTTTCAGCGGTCATAATAACAATAACTTCTGATATAGAAAAAGACTCAGAAGATACTATAGTGGTTGATAATATCAAGATATCCATGACAACATATGAAAAATATATGGACAAAGTTGGTAAAGCATTTGTAAGCACTGAAGAAATGTGCACTGATGATACACCTGCACAACAAGATGAAGTTCCCACCAATGATCCAATTGACATAAATGAAGAAAAAGATACACAAGGTTATGAGACACCAATAAAAGAGATACCAGTAAAGAGTTAATGCATGGAACCAGTCAGAATACTATATTCTCACCATCCACTCAACCATCTACTTCATTATTGTCAAGGTTAACTCCTGATTCAGCAAGTCTGGATGCACGGGGAGAAGAAGACCTAATCAAGATCAACATTCTTGCTATGGAAAAAGAAAAGGAGAAACAAGTGATGAGGAACCCTTGATTTTTGGAATTAGTAAACATATTGAATGGCTTAGTGCATGCTAACAAGAAAGTAGCCAAAGTTCAATCAGTTGAAGATGTGGACAGCATTCTGACAAACTTCAAATCACATTTTACAAGTCTAGTAGACTTTGCTACTAAGATTACAAAAGATGAATACAAAAAGGAGAGACTGAATGAATTGGTAAATAACTTTACCTTAGACTTGAACTCCTTAAAGATTGGGCAATCTATATTGAAAGAATTGGCAGCTAAGGGAAAGAAAGTTATAGCCAACTGCATGGATAGAGTAAAGTTCACCTCTGAGCACATTAAAAAGATAAAAGAGGTAGAAATCATGGTGGATAGCATTATAAAATCAGTTGAGACTTCCATGCAAGACATGAACATATGAAATAATGTCTATCAAGGACAGTTGGACAAGATTGAGAAGGCTAAGTTGGAAATCAGCAAGATAAGAGTCTGACAAACTTAGTTGAGAAATGCACTTGCGCGATCTCTAGCAGTCCTAAATGAGAACATCAAATAGATTGATGCCACCATTGCAACATATGATCAAGGTCCTTGCATGGATCTGATGAAAATGGAGAAACTGACATATGCCCTATGAGCGCATCTTTAGATAGTAGATGCAATGAAAGTATTTTGGCAGAAAGAGATCCAATCTCTTCAGATTGTGTACCCTGAAGTTTACATGGAGTAAGTATGAAGAAGAATTACAAGTTTTTGTACACCTTTTTCATTAATGTCAAAGGGGGAGTAATATACAATGTGTATATATGAGAAGTAGTATATGTATATATCAATAATATGTTATGATATACAGTTATTTTTTGTGTTAAGTCATTTTGAGAAACTTGGCTACATTCCTTTGTTGCCACAAATGACAAAGAGGGAGATTGTTGGCAAGTTGACTTCCTAAGGATGCATGACTCATTTTTTGTTTTCATCATGGAAAAAAAGTCATACTAATTTTCTGTCAAAGATAACTCAGAAGGAAAAATGACTAAGTATGGAAACATGGCAGACAGAGATATTCAGCGATCAACACATCAACGCATGTGCAAGACATCAAGTCAGTGTATGCATGTTTAGATATATGTTGTATGACAAGTGTACATGCTATATCTAGACATGCATAGTATGGAACTATAGTACGACAAAGTTACAGGTAGATCGGTAGACCAGCAGTCCAGAATACAGAGCATGAAAGCTGACTAGTGTTTTGATCAGCATGAATTATTTTGTTATGTAATGGCTAAGCGCCTTTGGTTATATGTTTGTAATGATGTAATTAGAATTGTAGTAAACACGCTTGAGCCAAATTGTTTGGAAGTGTTGTGTATTTTTTTTTAGGGCTGACTAGAGTCTTGTTTTGGGTCGTGCCTATTTGGATATGAACATATAAGTTTGTAATGTAAAGTTATGTTACAAGTGTCGATGATTATGTGAGAGGAAGATATAGAAGACTATTATGATGAATTCATTATATGATATAGCTCTTTAAGAGAGTAAGAGAATTTGCGCATACATGGAACTGATCAGACAACAGTGTCATCATAGCAGTTCATTTTTGATATAATGTATATCAACTTTTAGAAGGTTGTAGCCTTCATTCTATTGGGAAATGAGCCTAGGCAGTGAGCCATATACATTTAATAGGGTTTTATAACACAAGATATTGTAAAGACTGCTTCTAATAGGTCAAAGGAACTTTAACAGGTTCGTTATACCTAGTACAATATTTGTGGGTGCTAATTCCCACCGGGGTTTTCCTCTGATCAAGGTTTCCCTATAATCATATCTTGTGTTATGAGTTCTTAAGTTAAGCTTCATTCAATGTATGTTTGATTTATGTTTAAGTTGTTGAAAAGTAATTAATAGACAAACACTGATTCACCCCCCCTCTTAGTGTTGCTAACAAGAACCACTTTTTGTGAAATGTAACTAAATGTCAGTTCTTGGTTGTCGATTTGAACTTGCAGTCTGATGGCATTCCTTGATTAAACTTTTCATTGGGTTCCCTGTATCTATCAGGTCCTCTCTTTTCTATACTGTTAGGTATAATTTTTGTTACTCATCGGCTATCTTTTACCTTTTTGTTATCGGGTAATACATAACATTGTTTGTCAAGTAACCTTGGCGTTCGATAGTGCTATGCCCTATCTGTCGGCGTAGAGTAAACCGATGGTGCAGATCATGTTTTTCTCTAAGAATACTAATGGAAAAATATAATTCCTTTAGAATGGACCCTGATGTAGTAATGGACTGGATAGAGTCCTTAACAAGTTTCTTCAAATGTGAAGATAAACCAGAAAGACAAAGAGTCAAGATAGCAAAGTCCAAGTTGAAGGGAGGAGCCCTAACTTGGTGGAACTTCATCCAAATTGAGAGGGTGAAGAATTGTAAAAGTACGATATCAACATGGAACAAGATGGTTATCTCAGTTAGAGAGACCTATTTTCTAGAATATTATGGGGTGCAACTCCATAGAGAGAAGCAAAATCTCAAAAAAAAAAGATATGAATGTGAGTACATACACTGAAGAGTTTCAAAACTTGTGCATGAAGGCTAGCATATAAGAGATAGAAGAAGAGAAGCTGGCAAGATACATTAATGGATTGAAGTACCCAATCCAACAAGAATAAATTCTTCACACACCAGAGATAGTGCACAAATGATATCAATTATCATTGAAATTAGAAGACAAGTTAAGAAGAAGATAAGAGAAAAACAATAAAGGAAAAGGTAGTAATAGTAACAACATCAACAAAAAATTTAGGGGCAGAAGAAACTCTTTTGGAAGAGGATAGTCTTTAAGACCTTTTGAAGAACAAAGACAAATAGAAAAAGAGCAAGGAGAGTAAATCTCTAGAGGTAACTACATAGTAAGAAGACCCTTTGGAAGGGGAAGATTCAGTGGAAGAAATAATGGCCCTTTGAAATGCTTCAACTATAACCAGTTGGGACATCATGGCACTAGATGTCCAGAAAAGTTGGGTCAAACAACCAAGGACAAAGAAGAGTACAATAAACCCAAGAATACAATCAAAGTAATACATCAAATGAGATTTAACTTGAAGAAGGATTATGCTTAACGATGAGAGAAACCGTGATGTAGATGCCCCAAGGAAGAGAACTACCACAAAGAAAGTCACTGTTTAGAACCAATTGCAGAAACCATGAAAGGGTATGTAAAATGATCATTGAATCCAGTTCTAATAAAAATTTAGGGTCTAATGAGATGGTTCAAAAGTTAAAATTATAGAGATTTCCGCATCCCTATCCTTATAATGTTTCTTTCTTAACTAAGGGTCAACAAACATTGGTAAAAGAACAAGCTTGGGAAGATTTTTCTATTAGTGATTGCAAGGACAAAGTTCTATGTGACACTGTAGAAATGGATGTCTGCCATCGAGTCCTAGTTATAACTTGGAAATATGATGTGGATGATACTCATAATGGTAGGAAACATACCTACACCCTTGTCCAAAATGGTGTCTCTTTCACCATGAAGCCTCTACCTGATACAAAATCAAAGAAAGAGCCAGTAGTTATAGTTGTGGGGGAAAAAGAAATAATTGAAATATTAAAAGGAGTAGATAAGGGAGGTTATGTCTTGACTCAAAAAACAAAGGACATAATAGAGGTAGAAAAAGAGAAATTAGTACCGAAGGAAGTTCAGAAACTTCTTGAAACTTACCATGATGTTATTTCTAGTGACTTACCCGCATCCCTCCCACCCATAAGAAATATAATTCATCAAATTGAATTTGTACCTGGTGCTTGTTTTCCTACTAAGGCCCCCTTCAAGATGACTCCCACTCAAAATGCAGTTCAATTTCAAACCAAGTGAAAGATCTTCTAAAAAAGGATTGATTAAAAAGATCTTAAGCCCTTGTGTAGTCCCATCAGTCCTATCCCCAAAGAAATATGACACATAGAGGCTATATTTTTATAGTAGATCAGTCAATAAATAATAATAAAATATAGATTTACCATCCCAAGAATTGAGGATCTACTAGATGATTTGTGTAATGCTTTTTATTTTTCAAAAATTAACTTAAAGTCTGGTTGTCATCAAATAAGGATAAAACAAGGTGATGAATGGAAGACAACATTCAAGACCAAATAGGGTCTTTATGAATGGCTTGTCATGCCATTTGGATTAAGAAATGCACCCTCAACCTTCATGAGGTCAATGAATGAACTATTTTATGATTACAATGGAATTTTTTTTTTTTCTCTTGATGATATTATCCTCTTGAGTTGTAGTTTAGAGGGCCATCTCAAGCATTTGAAAATGGTGATCAAATAGTTGCATGAACACAAACTTCTCATCAATCTAGACAAGTGTGTCTTTTTAGAGAAGGAACTCAGATTTTTGGGATTTTTAATCTCCCAAGGAAACTCAAGATGGATCCCTCAAAAGTGGATTCTATTATCAGCTGGCCACCCTCAAGAATCAAGGTGATGTAAGACTTTTTCATGGTTTAGCTACTTTTTACAGAAAATTTATTAATAATTCCTGTCATGTATGTGCACCTATGCCTGACACAATTAAGGATGGAAATAAAATAAAAACTATTGGACTAAGGAGACTAAAAATTCATTGGAGTAGTTGAAATTGAGAGTAGCACAGTACCCTATCCTCACACTCCCTGATTTTAACAAAGTGTTCATAGTAGAGATTGATAATTGTAACTTGGCTATAGGAGTAGTATTAAGCCACAATGGAAAACCAATAGCCTTCTTCTCAAAAAAACTAAATGATGCCAAGAGGAGATACTCCACTTATGAATTAGAGTTGTATGCCATGGTGCAGGCCCTCAAGAAATGGAGGCATTACCTACTACCCAAAGAATTTTTTTTTTTACAGACAACCATGCATTAAGCTATCTGAACACCCAAGACAAGTTAAGTTTCAAAAACATTAATTGGATGGAACAACTCCAAGCCTACTCATTTTCAATTAAAAATAATTAGGGTGTAGCCAATAAAGTGGTCGATGCACTAAGAAGAATAATTTTCCTAATCCAAGAAATATAAGTCAAGAGTACTGGGATAACTATTGTAACTCTACATTGATGATCCTTATTTTTGTGAAGCATATGAAGTATGCACAAAACTTGTGGACTTATACCACACTGATTTTTTAGACTTCTTGATATAGGATGGCCTACTCTTCAAAGGTAGTCAACTATGCATTCCTGGGTGTTCCATGAGGGACAACATCATCCAAGAAAAACATTATGGAGGAATGAGTGGTAACTTTGGTTTAGATAGGACACCAGAAGCAGTTAGAAGGCACTACCATTAGCCTAAGATGCAGAATGGTGTCAGAAAATTTGTTCAAACTTGTGTCATTTTCCAACAAGAAAAAGTTGTTTCAACCAACCAAGGACTATACCAACCATTTGTTGGAAATATAGATGGAGTAAGTAAGAGGGGAGGGGTGAATCAGTTACCACAAAATAAATCCACAAGTCCCTTAGATGTCTTTAATATATACTGCTGTTACTCGGTAGATTAACTTATCATTATTCATTAAACATTCACAGTTATTGACATGCATAAAAAAAATAGCATAAACACAAG
>MU226986.1:2983343-3007301 GCA_018584345.1 Thuja plicata
CAGGAAATCAAATTTAAATCATGAGAATTTTGGCGCAATCACAAAACGGTTAAGACAGCTGACATGGCACTCTGTGATTCACCTTCTGTCATACATCTCAGCTACCTTTTGTACACAGTAATCAAAATTTCTTATATCTGATTGGCCGTAGGCTTGATCTTCTCTATCACGTCCTCCACTTGGCGCTGCTTTTATAGATCCTGTTTATCTGGCAACCTCGTGACCTCATAAAGTCTCTTTTTCGTGAGTATTTTCTCTTAACCATGGTCTACTCTTCAGACTTGGCGACAATGTAATTCCTTTTCCTCTGGTAACCCAAGTCTTTCCAGCGATCAGGCGACTATGTGAAAATCTAAGTCGCGCAGGGTTAACCTTAACTCAGTTTTCATCTCCAGACTATGCGACAAACCGTTGCACTTAACATTTCATAGCAATCGCCAAGTCGCCAGATCCTCATTTCTCTTTCCTAGATTACACGAAAACCCTTTGGTCGCTGAGTCGGGTGATAGACTTAACTTAATCTTATTATATAGCACATGCCCTTTTCTGTTTTCAGCGACCTTGCGACATACCTTAATTGCTTAGTCGAAAGGACTTTCTCCCTGGGGCACTTTTATCACCAGACTACACGACCACCGTTAGATCTTTCCATTCCTTCATCGCACGGCTATCTTTTAATCGCTATACATTTCCTCATGCCCTTAAAATATCAGGAGACTTCGCGACCGAGGGAAAAATGACTTTAGTCTCCTTATCGCTTGATCCCTTTTCTTTATCTGGCGACCTCCCAACAACCACTAGCTTTCTGACAGATGTCATCTTTTCTTTCGTCCTCTTTGTGCATTCTGGAAAGCTGAGTAATCTTTCTGATCTGGCGACATCCCGACTGAGGGAAATCACTTAACATGAAACCATTAGTCGCTGGGTCGTGACTGTTATCCACTAACCGCCAAATATCACGAGACCACGTGACTGAAGAAAATCCTTAACTGTTTTGACCAAGCAGATCCAGTGATAAAGCGACATGAAGAAAGCGCAAGGTCGGGAGATATTTCTTTGACCTGTTGACTCTTCTCGTGATCACCCGACTGAAGTGGGTCCCGTTCTTTTTAAAGCTCATAACATGAAATCAAGCGACAACCCGACCAAAGAAAGATCACTAAGTCTCGAGACACTGATGGAATATTCAATTTCTTCAAGAGACTACGCGACACAAAGGAAAAACTAAGTCGGGAGATGTATTGGCATATTCGATCTGGGTTATGCGATCAAGAGACCTGACTTAAAGCACATGCCCCTTTGTGACTGAAAAAGGTAACGAGGAAATAGAAAGACATGGCTAAGGTTTTAAAATGCATCGTTTATCATTTGGCCTTAGGGTTTTAGCAGGGTTTTGACAAATTGACAAGGAATAAGCATGAAAACCTGAAAATTTTCAGAGGGGAGAGAAAGGAAACAGGCATTTTTAGCAAAAACATGAAATACAACCAACATATAGATATCCAAAATTTTGTACAAGATTTACATCTCAGGTTGTATAGATAGTCAATTCTTTTCAAAATTACTTTATTATCAAGGAGAAATATAAACATGGATATTTTAGGTGTTTAATATTATCTTGAAGAGAAAGCTTGAATATTGTAATTTTCTGTTTGTATTGGTGAAAAGGGAATTTATACCTTTAAATGCAAGTAGATATATGTTCTTGTTAAAATTTGTTTAACTTGTTTGTCGTTGATATGTTAGAGGGTAAAGTGTGCATTAGAAAATTTGTAATACCTTAGCTTTTGACCACACTTAGGAAATTAGAACAGCCTTACATTATGGGCAAAGAGAAAGGTAACAATATTTAAACTTTTGGGTGCTCTTTTCATTTATTTATGCACCTAAAAATTGAAGTCGTTTAAATATAACAGATTTCATTTTCACATATGTAAATTTATGAATGCGCATATTAGAGTTAGTATTTCATTTACTTTTGCTTCTATTAACACCCACACACACACACACACACACACACACACACCATTTAAAAAAGAAATTCAAATGGATATGAACATTTTTAGAAAACATTTAAAAAAACAAAAAAACCTAACCTCATGGTGGTGTGGATTCCACTGTGTGTGGAGGACGCCACTAAGTGTGTGAGATGTCATTGTGTGAGGTGGGATGACAGCACTCAAATGACCACCACACACCCATGTCACCTCAGACTAGACTCAGCCACATGGTATAGGTGGGTGGACACAACCCCCTCCAACTCAATTAATATATATATTCTGAAGATCTTTTAAAACAATGTAGATAATACAAGATACAAAAAAAATATAAAAAGGATAAATTTATACCCTTCTGACATTTAATAAGATCTCTTCTACTTTCTCCATCCCTAAAAAAACAACATTATAGAAAACCCCTGTCTCCCACCTAAAAAACCATAAAAAAATGAGTGAGAGGAGAAAAGAAGAGAATGGAGGAGAGAAAAGAATAAGAGAAGATGATAGAAATTGAACCAAACCCTAATTTTGTGTTAGGCTTAGGCTTAGCATTTGAGGGAGAGATGAAAGGAAGAGGGAAATAGAAAAGAAATGAAATCGATACTAAATGAGATTTTCATCTCATTTAGCATTTTGTTAAAAACCTATTTAGGGTTGCAATATAATATTAGTTGTTTCAAAATTCCCTTAATGAGAATATTTTAGGAGGGAAAATTAAAAGTAATTGGTGTCTCATCCTTTTCTTTAAGAAGGGGTTAATTATTTATTGAAAGTGTAAATTGAATTGTAATAGGGAAAAGTTGAGATTTTAATGAGAAATTTTATAATGTAGGATAGAAGTTATTTTTGATCATCCATTTAATCACTTGTTATTATATAATGGTTTAAAATAACATATTAATTTTGTATCTAAAATATTACTATAATGTTATGTGTTATATTAAGTTATTATAGATAAGTTTTTTTATAAGGAAACTATATAAAGCTAGATTTTAAATTATTAAATTAAAAGGTGATAGGTGATGGGTTTAATTTAAATATAATGACAATAATATATAATAATCAGTAATTATTGAATATGGTATAATAGCTTAAATATAATGATTTAAAATGTTTACTGCTATAAGGCTTAATATTGTTATAATATAAAGAATCATTTTGATTAATATTTAGAAGTGACAAATTTTAATAATTATAATGAAGGGATTTTAATAAAAGGCTTAAAATCAACATACTATTAGAATTATTAAAGTAAGAATGCAATATTGTTTAAAATAACGTGTGTTAAATTATTTACAATGTGATTGTAATATAACTTGGTTTGTAGTATTCTTATTATAGTATGTTCATAATATCTAATTTATATTAATGTTATCAATATGTCGTTTAGATATTATAAAAGTCTCAATTTCAATAACGCAATAATATCTTCGTAAAGATGAATTATCATTAATGAATATAATGTAACGTTCCTAAGGATAAAGGTGGAATTATAAGACAATGATAATTCATGGTTATTAACTTATCATATTAATATTATTAGGTTATATTAAATCCCCTTTCTTATAAGATAATTAATTAGAATAAATATTTTAACCTAGTTAAGGAAACTTACCCTTGTTAGACCCATAAGGGCTACAAAGTTGTTGAGGGAGGTTGACAAGTCAACCATAGATTTGAAGTTACCCACATGATCACTTCTTGTCATGATTCCCCTCATTTTATTTTGAATAAACCCAATTACCTTAAAATTTAATTTCAAACTAACAACTTTATAACCCCATCAGTAAACTTGTAAACACTTTACCTTATCAACATGCAAACATTAGTTAATTCAATATGTCAAAATAATAAAAAATGTTGGTATGTTTTTCCCTTAAAATTTAGGCATGACAAAGTCAATGCTGATATCTCATGCCTCATTTGACTCAAAGTATTAGGTACAACATTTTCCTTACCCTAAATATACTTGACTTCAAAGTTATACTCACAAAGAAATTCCATCCATCGCCTGTATCTAGCATTCATATTAGGTTGGGTAAAGATATACTATAAATTGTGGTGATTAGTATGAAGCTCAAACAATTTTCCCAATAGAAAATGACTCCATTGGTCCAATGCATGAGCTACCACTGCTAACTCAAGATCATGTGTGGGATAATTAGATTTATGATCCTTGATTTTATGAGATTCGTAAGAAACCACACATCCTTCTTTCATATAAACTTCTCCAATACCCTCCTAAGAAGCATCAATACACGCCATAAAATCACCCAATGGACTAGGAAATTCTAGACTAGGTGCCTTAGCCAAACACTACTTGAGGTTCTAAAAAACCTCTTCACACTTCTCTATCCAGACAAACTTCTTCGCTTTCTTGTGAATGGAAGTGATAGGATGTGCAACTCTAGAGAAGTTTTGCACAAAAATGGTGGTAATATCCAGCTAATCCCATGAAACTAAAAACCTCAGATACATTAGTGGGTGCTGACCAATCCACAATAACCTAAAACTTGGAGGAATCTATAGAAATACCTTGACCTGAAATCACATGACCTAGGTACTGCATCTCTACCTGAAAGAAATCACACTTTTCTGCATTGGCATGCAACTGATTATCCAAAAAGCATTGCAATACATGTTGTAGATTTTCCTCATGCTCTTCTATGGATTTAGAATATATCAATATATCAGCCAAGAAGACAAGAACAAAATGGTCAAGATAAGCACAGAATACTCCATCATCAAGCACATGAAAATCAATGGAGCATTCATCAAACCAAAAGGTACCACTGTGAATTCATAGTTTCCATAGCGAGTGAAAAATGAATTCTTGTGAATATATGCATCCTAGATACGCAACTGATGATATCCCTATTTGAGGTCTATCTTAGAGAACACCTTGCCTCCCTTAATTTGATCAAAAAGATCATCAATCCTTGGTAAAGGATACCTATATTTTATTGTTACCTTGTTCAACTCTGAATTCAAACGAAAAGGTACCATTGTGAATTCATAGTTTCCATAGGGAGTGCATAATAAAGTCTTGTGAATATATGCATTGTAGAAATGCAACTGATGATATCTTTATTTGAGGTCTATCTTAGAGAACACCTTGGCTCCCTTAATTTTTTCAAAAAATATCATCAATCCCATGTAAAGGATACCTATTTTTGATCATTACCTTTTTCAACTATCTATATTCAATACACAAGCGTAAAGATCCATCTTTCTTCTTAATAAATAGTACAATCCCAACCCATAGGAAAAAACTTGGTCGAATACAACCTTTTTCCAAAATATCCTCTAACTGAACCCTTAGCTCACTCAACTCTTGAGTGGTCATCCAATAAGGAGCTCAAGAAATAGGCTCTACTCCTAGAAAGTATCAATATAGAAATATATGTCACACTTTGGTGGCATACCTAGAATATCTCAAAAAGACATCTGCAAATTCTAGAATAATATGATGATCAAGAGTCTTGTCCTTACTCTCAACTTCATCTATCTCATTCAGAGTTATAAAAAATATATGATATTCATTTTGCATGCACCGCTTGGGTTGCATTGAAGAAATCATTTGAAGAGATATAGGATGTTGAATCCCCACAATCTGGATGTATTTTCCAACATCATCTTTGTAATTAATAATATTTTGTCTACAATCAATGCTAGTTCCATGAGATCCTAACTGATCCATCCCTAGGACAATATCATATGATCCCAAAGGAATCACACAAAGATCAACTGAGGTACTAAACTTTCCTAGCCTCAACTCTAACTTATGCACTAGAGATTTTGTTGTCACCCTAGCCCTAGAGCCTAACTCAACTTGCCAACCTATGTCTTTCTTTACTAGCATTGGCCCACATCACTCTACTATAAAAGGAGATATAAAATAATTTATAGCTCTTGAATCAAACAAGATAGAAAGAGAAATACCTTGAATAACACTCAAAGTCTCAATTACTCTTCCCTAGTGCTTTTCCTGGTGATGATACACTACTACAAATACTAGATGAGATGTGTTGGGCATATCTTACTATAGGCTCAGAAGTTGCAGACCTTTGTTGTAAAAGTTATGATGCATGCTAAGGAAAATTCACCACAATATGTCAAAACTGAACACAAGAGAAGAAACCATTACCTCTACCAAAACCTCTCTCAGCAGAGGGTTCACTATACTTTTGGAAGCTCCCCCTTCTAGCAGCTAAATGTGTGCTCTATGCAAGCTGACTAGGATGGCTGCACTTATTGCGCTAAAATTTTCACAAGTTCTTAGATTGAGAAATATTGCCTTGAGCTAGAGGGAAGAAGCTCTTCTATGCTAATTCTGATTACCCTTGAAGAAGTTGGAAGGCTTCTTGAAGTTCCTAATCCCTTGGGACTTACTACCTCTAAATCTTAAAAAAGAAGCACCACCTGACTAAACACTAGATTGGCCTCCATGACCCATATCCAATTTCATTTCCACCAATGTAGCCTTAATGACTACATCCTTGAGGTTATTAATTTTGAAAACCTTAAAATCCTGAATGATGTAGCCATTAAGTCCCCTAATGAAATGTTTTACTTTCAAAGATGAATCATTACAAAAACTTGCATAATGTTTGAGCTTGAATAAATGATGCTCATACTCCTAAACAATCATAGATAACTGTCACAGATTGTGTAACTCATCTATGCACTACTGTCTCCACTGATCAGATAGAAAACATTAACATAAATTATTGAGAAACAACTCCCACGTGATAGTATCCATTCTAAGATCAAGATTTTTTTTGTCCATTTTCCACCAAGTTTCTACAAAGTCTGGCAGGTGCATGATGGAAAACTGTGCCTTGATATTACTACCATAGAGATGTATATAAAATCATCGATCCAAACCAATAAGCCAAGTCTTTGCCTCAAATCTAGTACCAAGACCATTGAAGGAAGGAGGATTTGATCTAAAGAGGTCTCCCATATGATTAGCCATGATGACATCTAGATCAACTGCAATGTCCATCCTTCTAGGAATCTTGGATCTATGTCTCTACTCATCCCCAAAATGATGAGACTCATCCTACTCATCTCTATTGTACACACGTAGATGGTCCAAAATAGATTGAAGCAAATCCCTTGTATAAGGCTCCTTTGAATCAGCCTACTACACACCCCCATGCTCTACCATGTTCTTCTCATGCACACTCTCTTGCCTAAAACTTGTAGAAGGGATATGAATTTTACCCCTTACACATACTCTATCTTGACCTCTGCCTTAGCCCCTAGATATAACTCTAGTCTCAACATAAATATTTCCTAAAGGAAAATAAAAGATAAATAAAATAACCCAAACAAATAAAAATAAAGACATAATGTATCATCACACAACAATAATATGAAAAACAAAATGATTAATGTTTCTATGTTTGGTTTCAAGTTTCAAATCCAAGATACCTAATGGGTGTACAAATTCAAAAAGTTCCTAGTGTAAAAACTTGGACTTTGATATCCGATGTAACGCCCCACTAGGGAACCCAAGAGAAATTAACCTAAAACATGATACTAAGTTTATAGAATAATTTTTTTCTTAAAATTTTACATAAAAATCATGAATAATAATGTGGAAGGAATACAAAATAATAAAATATAAACAAAAATGTAACTCACTAACATGTTACAAATATCAAGAGTTCCATAATGTGGAATTACATATGTTAATTATTTATATAGAATAACTACAAGTACAAAGTCCCTCATATACAAATGAACAACAACACATAACCATATAAATATGCGTAGAACTTATGGCAAGACATATTGTCAATTAGTGTCAAAAGACTTAGGCGTCTTGTGTCGACTGAGCTAGCAAGCATTATGCAAAGTCATAAGTGATCTGTGTTGCCCGAGTGATCAGCATTGCCTGAGTGATCAGTATGACTTGAGTGATTTGAAGTATTGCTTGAGTGATATTTTATCACCCAAGTAGACTTCTGGACCTAAGTGACAGTTTGAAGATGACCTTGCATATATTGTTAAATATCATTTTGTTTATTGCAAGCTGAATTGTAGAGTTATTTGTTTGGATAAGATATATATGTAAAATAATTTGTTTTATCCAAGGTGTAAGTATGCATGGTGTATATATATGAAATGTATGCATAAGTGTAAAGACATGTGAGTGTCATTGTAATTAAGATCAAAAGTATTTAGGATAGCAGAGTCTCATCTATCACATTCAGGTGATCAGTTATATTCAAAATGATCTTATTCAACAATCATAGTTGCATAGAGCAGATCATCAACTGGTTCATTCTCATAGGTTGATCAGTAAAATCCTTTAACAAGGTGGACCTAATAGTCCTTTCTCTAAATCTCTTAACAAAGTTTCATTACTCATTGTATTGTACAAAATCATTTAACAAGTTGGACTTAACAATCCTTTCTATGCTCCTAACAATGCAGACCATCGGAAGTGGTCATTATAAGCTCTAACAAGACAAATTTATATTGCAGTACTAAAACTTGTGGGTATCATCCCGACCCCAATTTTACTTTCTTTTGGAAGGTTTCTGGGTAACCAAATAGTGTGTTATGTGTTGTGTATGATTCTTTACTTTCAAGTTCTATGCATGTAAACAAATAAGATAATCTAATTATGGATTAAAAGGATTAAGTTTTATTGGCTCCTGATTCACCCCCCCCCCCTCTTAGTCACTAGGCACATCATATATTTCCAAAAATTGGTATCAGAGAAGTGGTTCTCTTATCTGAATTTTAATAGCTTGAGAAAAGATCAGATGCTATGGAAACATACAGACTAGAGAAAGCCATAAAAAATAAAAAGATTGATCTTAAAGCGACCATGGAACTTAAGGAGCAACTCTCTCTTTCCTTGAAAATAAGAAAATACTTAGCAGTACAGATGAATGACAAGAACTACATAGAAGAAATAATTGAAGACTTTTGCAAGGACAAAAATTTCTCAAGAAGATGATGCAGCCATTGAAGACTTACTTACAAAGAATCTCACATTACATGAAGAAGTCAGAAATTTGAAGAGAGAACATGAAATTCACTCAATCAAAATATGTGAAGTCATGAAACTAAAGAAAAAAGTAGAAGATGATAGAAATATAGCACAAGAAGATAAAATACTACTGAGTACAAGATTAGAAGAAAAAAAAAAAATCCAACACTTGTCACTTCAGCAAGCTGATTTGGTAAGTCAACTCAACAATGCAACATAGGAAGTTGTCAATCTGAGAATAGAAAATGAAAGATTGTAGAATGATCTCAATACTGAAAAGAAAACAAATGAAAGTATAATGAATTCAAAAACTAGCATGGATTAGGCAATATATTTCAAACATCATGGATAGACTAGATTAGGCTATACTGAACAAGGTGAACCCTCACAACAAGGAGCTCAAAGTAACAACAAGCCTACATGCAATCATTGTGGTAAGTTAGGGCACACATAAAATAAATGTTGGAGAAATGGAAAGTCTAAATTTAATGGTAAATGCTATAGTTGTAATAAAAATGAACATAGAGAAAGTGAATGCAAAGAAAAACCTAAGTTTGAAGGAAAATGCTACAAGTGCAACAAACAAGGTCATAGATCTTCCAAGTGCAGAACTAAGAATTGGAGTCCTGCTGAACAATTATCCAAGGAAATTTTTGGTTGGGATTACAACACATGGTACAGAGTTATCATTGTGGTGAATATGGACACATTGGTGAAAACTATATGAAGACTCACTTCAGAAAAAGGGATCTTACTAAGAGATGTTATATGCCCAAGAAACTCGGTCATCTATTAAAGAACTATAGGAACAGAGAAAATTTGATACTAGTTTTGATAATGGAAAAGACAAAGTCTCAAAAATCACAACTCATAAGAGCAAGAAATGGGTAAGGAAATCCTCACATAATTAAGATCAAAGTAATGAAGGATCTAATGACACCATAAATAATGAACTGGGTGGATCTACCAATACAGAATAGGAATGTAAGGAGATGACAGGAACTATGCAATACAAGCCATCCAACATCAGTTCCAGATAAGCTAATAGTCCAAATCCACATATTTATGCATGAGAACACATTATATTTCAACCCAAGTTAGAATGTTAGTTACACCCAAGCTACTCTAGCTTAACTGAGCTGAGTCACGTAGTATTGATAATTGGAAAGTTGGTTTCACCCAAGCTTTCTGGTGAATCCTGGAGAAACACCTGAGTCATGCTAGCTACTATGTATGGATCATTTAATGAAATACTCTAATGGTTGAAAATCTCTTATAAATGAAGGATTGTAAAGATTATTTCTTACAAAGTTTTCAGTTTAAAAATCAATTCAGAGCCCTTAGTGATTTAGTGCAAATTTATGATTGAAAGCAAAGTTTGATCATTTCATCTGACCAATTATGGAATCCACTTCCAGTAGCAAGGTCAAGAAAGGTTCTAAGATGTTAGTAAGAAATGCAATTTTTGATCTGCCAGTGTTTAAGCTTCATTCGTCAATTACAGAGGAGATAGACCCGATGGGAGCTCATTCCCTAATTCCTCTGAGAGTGTTACTGGTTAATGACATGCAAAAATTCTATCACTGCAACATACAGGAGCTTGGAACTATTAAGATGAACAAGGATTATGATGAATTATGTACAAATGGTAGTCTAAAGCTTGAGCATAAGCACCACAAAACCAAGGGTTTGACACATATCATGCACATGGTGAGGGATTCCTAGAAAAATGGATGAGATATGTTCTTAGTCGTGTCCATGACATGCACCTGTGGTTGGAACATCTTATCAAGATCACGAAATAGATAATTCACCATGTCACTGGGTTCCCTATGCTAGAAAAGATAAAAGCTACCAAAACCCTAAATTGGGATGACCTAGCTAAGTTAACTCTTGCCGAGTGGGATGGAAGAGTCATGAGACTTAACGAAGTAACTGATATGGAATTGAAATTTGGCATTCATGTTATAGCCCACAAGATATACAGTTTGAGTAGACCCAACAATGTTCTATGTGAAGCTGTTGACCTAGCATACAAAGTGGTGGAGAAGAATCTGGTGTTCAACCTAGCAGAATTACAGCTCATCGAGTTGAGAAAGAATATGGAAAGCATCCAAGTATCCAAATCCAATTCATGAATGTTTGGTTCTCTTCTAATCTGTATACTCTTTTATGTTGATAAGTTCTTTCCCTCCAAGGGTACAGTAGCATGGAAGAAGGATAGGCCAATAATCCATTAGATTAATGAATTCATAGATGAGTTAGGAGATAAATTTGATAACATTATGGATGGATACTTTGAGAATTTCATATAGAAGATGCAGAGTAGGTACAAAATTCCCAAAAAACTAGTTGAAGATTACAAAGATGAAATATGTTTCCTAGTTGATTTTGATAAGGTTTATATACAAGCATCAAAACCTAGGGTTGCATGGGTAAAACCCTTGTCATATTAAGTCAACAAAGATGACACAAAAGATATCATAGAGGCACTTGTAAATGAACCTACCAATCCAAAGCCACCCTACTTTGGAACATATGAGGAAGCAAAGAGCAGGATATCTTTGGAGATTGAGATTCCCAAGATATTGAAAAGAGGAAAGAAGAGGCTTGATAAATTCAAGAAGAAGTATGACAAGACCTCTGACTCTCCTACCATCTTTGAGAGTAAAGAGGATACAGTTAAAATAGAGGATGTTGAATCTAAAGAAGAAAAGGAAGAAACTGATATTGAACCTCCATAGAAGAAGCGAAAGGCAACACCCAAATAGAAAAAGGCAAAAGGCAATACCCCTATTGTCACCTTCAGGAGATCAAGGAGAAGACTTATGCTGAATGATGATGAGGATGATTATGAAGAAGATGATACTGTGGTTTTCACTAAACCAACACTCACACTTGATTAGAAGATTAAAGAACTAAAAGAAGGAAGAGCTATGAGTTCTTTGAAGTCACATAATTATTCTTTTAGGACTAAGGAATAAAAGAAGAAGATTGAAGAAGCAGTGGTGGAGAAGATGGGAAAATGGAAATATGACCCCTTTGAGCTGAAGAGTCATATGACTGAAGACCTATTCAAGGAAGTCTCCATTCCTTGGAACAATGCAGTCCAAACTAAAATGGACATAAGGGAACAAACATTGAAGCAAGTTATGCCTACAGTGAAGGGAAAAGAAGTAAAAGAGGCCTTGATCAAATATAAAAATATTCACACCCCTAGATTTAGGGCATTCAAAATATTGAACAAAAATATAGAAGATGTAGTTCAACGTGCCACATTAGTGTGGAAATTAATATTTGAGATGAAAGAAGATAATGAGGTAGAAGTACCGAGTACAGACACTCCAAAATAGGAAAATGGTGATACACTACCCAAGGTACAAACTATTGAAGAGTCCAATGCTGAGAACATTACAGTTGAGGTAATGGCATCATTACCCCAATCTCCTATCCAAAATATAGTACCTCCAAGAAAGGACAAGGTTGCATAATCCACATCTGAACATGTAGTAACCGAGAAATAGGCTACACTTATTACTAAGCCAAGCATGCATGAGTCGTAGAAAGAAAAGGTAGATATTTCTACTGCCAGTATTGAATCATCAGTTAACATTGATTCAACAATTGGTACTGTAAAGGTCAATGACCTAATCAGAATGAATACTGAAGAAAAGTATGAGGAAGGTAAAGGTAAGGAAATTGTTCCTTCATCGAGTCCTATGAAAAAAGGAAAATAAAAAGTAGTAATTATTGATGAGATAGATCTTAATAAAGAAATTGTGATTTTAAATTGGGATCAATCCATCTTATCTGTAGAGAAAATGGATATTTTGGGAGAACTGTCAAAGAAAACAGCTACACAATAGAAGCTTTGAAAGGAAAAGAAAAGGAATAAAGTACTTGAAGATGTCAAAGGCATATTGGTAGATGCATTGCATATTGAAGTCAATGAGAGTGATTCAATAATGGAACAAATTGTTGACATTGTCCACAAGTTCAACATAGATATGAATGGTCAAGATAAGTTACTCGAGAAAGAAGAGAAGAAATTTGAGAACAGGTTTCTAGAAAATATTGCAAAGAAGATTGAAATTGACTAGGTGTAGCTTACCAATATCATCAGTACTCTAGAAACCACCATGACCAATGTGGTAGAACTATTTGTAAAGTTGAGTGACACCTCTAGCTTTACTATTGAGATCAAGAACAAGATAGTCAAGATTGATGCAAACATGAAGGAAAGTGCAAGGCAGTTAGCACTTGACCCGAGCACCAGTTCTGCTCACTTCATGAAGATCAAGTATATTACAAATCTATAGACTAAATTATTGAGTGAAGAAGCAAGGACTAGAGATTCACTTACAACAATCTAGAGCCAACTCCTACCACACATGGATGGAATGCAAAAATGTATAACACATCCCAAGACACTTATTCATGACAACAATTTCTTAGTTGCTGAGCTAATGAGAGAGTTGTCTGCATAGCTACAAGTTGAATTACACATCATGAAGGTGCTATAGGATAATTGGGACAACACTTTGTCTCAGATTTTGAAGGTACATAGTGATTTCCTATCCTACTTTAGAATAACCTTGTAAATATCACTTTTGGCATTTTTGTCAAAAACAAGGGGGAAATATCATTATAATGTAATTAAGGGGAAATATCATTGAGGAAACACATGTATAGTGGAAAAATGTATAAAATATACTTTACAAATACAATTTTAAAAAAAAATGAAAACAAAGTCAATTGGACTCGAGCACTCTCAAAACCTGAGCAAACAGTAAGGGGGAGTTTTGACATATCAGACAAAAAATTTAATGATAAGTGTTTTTGTCACTAATGCCAAATGGGGAGATTGTAGACCTTATGCAAAGACATATTGTCAATTAGTGTCAAAACACTTTGTCATCTTATGTTGATTGAGCCAACAAGCATTATGCAAAGTCCTGAGTGATCATTGTTGCCTAAGTGAACAGCATTACCCAAGTGACCAGTATCACCCGAGTGATCAGTATGACCTGAGTGATTTCAAGTATCACCCGAGTGATAGTTTATCATGCAAGTAGACTTCTAGACCTGAGTGACAGTTTGAATTCAACCTTGCATATATTGTTAAATATCATTTTGTTTATTGCAAGAAGACTTGTATAGTTATTTGTTTGGATAAGAGATATATGTAAGATAATTTGTCTTATCCAAAGTGTAAGTATGTATGGTGTGTATGTATGAAATGTATGCATAAGTGTAAATACATGGGAATGTAAGTTTGATTAAGAGAAAAAGTATTTAGGACAGCAAAGTCTCATCTATCCCATTTAGGCGATCTGTTATATTCAGAAGGATCTTATTCAGGAATCATAGTTGCATAGAGAAGATCATCAAATGGTTCATTCTCATAGGTGGATCAGAAAAATCCTATAACAAGGTGGACCTAACAATCCTTTCTCTAAATCTCTTAACAGAGTTTCATTACTCATTTTATTGTACAAAATCCTTTAACAAGGTGGACTTAACAGTCCTTTCTATGCTCCTAATAGGTCAAACCATCATAAGTGGTCATTGTAAGCTCTAACAGGATAAATTTATACAACACCACTAAATATTGTGGGTATCATCCCCACCCCAGTTTTACTTTCTTTTGGAAGGTTTTTGGGTAACCAAATATTGTGTTATGTGTTTTTTATGATTCTTTAATTTCAATTTTTATGCATACAAACAAATAATTTAATCTAATTGTGGATTAAAATCATTAAGTTTTATTGGTTCCTTATTCACCCCCCCTATCTGTCATTGGGAAAATTATATATTTCCAAAAATATGAACATAAATACACCTGATACCACAAGGTACACGTTGTTAGAATAGTCCTAAAGGATAAATGAGAGAGGGGGGGAGAATCAGTTATCAATAAATTTGAATCTTTTTCTTCTTTAACTTTAGAATACAACAAAGTAAATGCTTAATCAGATAACACAATACACAACAAACAATTTGATTACGGGGAAACCAAATGGTAAAAACCTCGGTGGGAATTAGCACCCATAATGCACTATACTTGTTTATAGTAATCCCTGTCAGAAGATATCTCAACCCTATTAGGAGTTATACTTTACAATGCAATAAGTATAGTGACCTGGTTAAAGGTCAGACCCTATTAGGAGTCTTTTACAAATAACCCTATTAGGGGTGGTGGACTCACTGTCCAAAAGCTCACTGCATGATGGTGAAGGTTACAACCTTCTGTATAACAGATATGCACTATATCTGATGATGAACTATAGAGTAGACCTACTGTCTTGATTAGTTCCAGTGTATTACAATCTTTCACATCTTCTTCACATAGACTCTTGATGAATGAACCAACTCTGATAATCTGCTCTGTACATCTTTCTTCTCTTTTTGTATCATTCACACTTAGTGTGTCACATTTGACTTTCTATAAGTATCTTCCTCAAAGTATGAGATCATGGGACCTATAAGACAACTCTTCATAACATCCTTGTCGGCTCTACTAAGCACGCAATCATTATTACAATCGTGCAAGTATAAACTGAATAGACACGATGCTTCACTAAGTCGGCCTCACCAAATTAACTCTAACTTTGCAATCTTCTTGAAACACATTTTGCACCTTTAGATTAATATCATCAACTCATAACTAATCATGAATATACACACGCATATACTGAAGATAGGCACAACTCAAGAAACATGTGATATACATTGGCCCTAAATAGTTACACTTCCAAAACTGTAATTGCCAATAACATAATTACATAACTTGACTAAAACATCATATCTAGATCTATGTGTATGAACATAACATCATAAACATGTGCAAAACATGTATCTAACCACACAAGTCTTTATGTTGTCATCCTGATAAGTACATATAGAATTGCTACTATGTATTATATGTTGTCATCAATGACAAACATACAATCAATCAACTACTCAAAATCAAATCTCCAACAATCTCCCCCTTTGACAATGATGGAAACATATGATATGAAAAAAATCCTATGTTCATGGTGTCCTCTTTCTTTTACAATCTTCTCAATATCCTCATCAAAGATTTCTCTTAACTACTGCAGTTCCTCTGACTGTGTTTGTGTTCCATGTATATAATCCCCCAGAGTATATGCTCCCCCTTAGTACACACTCCCCCTTACTATATACTCCCCCTTTGACATCAATGGAAAAGGGCACCATAGATCTTTAGGTACAGGTACTACTCCAGAAGTAGAGTAGTCAACCATTCATCAGTCACTTAATGACTAATGTTCTTGTTGCTTCTTCTAAATAGACTCAAGAGAGGAATTACTCCCAACTTCTCCCTAAGATACTCAAAAGTATCATTTGATAAAGACTTTGTGAAAATATCTGCCAATTGTTCTTTGGTGTTCACATAGTCCAATTTAACTTCTTTGTCTGCAACCTTTTCTCTTAAGAAATGGTACTTGATCTCTATGTTTTTTGTCTTTGTGTACATCACAGGGTTCTTAGACATGATGATAGTGCTATTATTATCACAATGAATAACAATAGGATAATCAACTTGAATGCCAAAGTCTTTAACCATCTACTTGATCCAAACCATGGTTGAACAATTTAGTGCTGCTATAACATATTTAGCTTCTGCTGTTGACTAAGAAATATAGTTCTACTTCTTGCTTATCCAAGAAACCAACCTGTCTCCAAGAAATACTGCTCCCCCTAAAGTGCTTTTCCTATCATCAATACATCCTGCCCAATCTGCATCAATATACAAATGAAGTTTTACATTCTCTAATTTAGGATACCATAAACCATAGTCTATAGTTCCCTTTAGATATCTAAATATCCTCTTGATTGCCATTAGGTGATTCTACTTGGGTTCAGCTACAAATCTTCCAACAATGCCAACTGCATTAGATATGTTAGGTCTAGATTGAGTTAAATAAATGAGTTTACCAATCATATATTTATACAATGTTTTATCAACTGCTGTGGAATCATCATCTTTTGAAAGCTTGCTTCCTGTTATCATGGGAGTGCATACTAGCTTACAGTCTTCCATCTGGAAGGTCTTCAATGTTTCCTTCACATATTTTGACTGATTAATGAATATACCTTTATCTGTTTGTTTTACATTTAGTTCCAAAAAGTATTTTATAGGACCAATCATACTCATTTCAAATTCATTCTGCATTTCTTTTGCAAATGTTGTACTGAGCTTGTCATTACCTCCAAAGATAATGTCATCAAAAAATATGGCAACTAATAGTAATCCATCAGGTGTCTCCCTTGTGAATATGTTATAATCTGTTGCTCCTTTCTTGAATCCAATCTTGGTAAGATATCCATCTAGTCTCTCATACTAAGCTCTTGGGGCCTGTTTAAGACCATAGAGTGCTTTCTTCAATTTGCATACCATGTCTGGTTCATCTAAAAGATTAAATCCTTCATGCTGTTCTATGTAGACTTCCTCATTCAAGTCACCATTTAGAAAAGCTAATTTTACATCCATTTGATAAAGTTTAAAGTCTTTGAATGTTGCATATGCCAAAAACAATTTAATGGCTTCCAATCTGCTCATAGGGGAAAATGTATCAGTGTATTCTATTCCCTCTCTCTGCACATATCCTTTACATACCAATCTTGCTTTATTTCTTACTATGGTACCATCTTCATTCATCTTGTTTCTGAATACCCACTTTGTTCCAATCACATTTTTGTCACTGGGTCTAGGGACCAATTACCATGTATCATTTTTAATTATCTGATCTAATTCTTCTTTCATTGTATTCTTCCAATTATAATTATTACAAGCATCTTCAACACTTAAAGGTTCAATCTGTGAAAGTAAACATACCTCTTCATCCATTGCTAGACCTTTTTCTTTTGATCTCGTCAAAACACTGCTGCTGTAATCTCCAATGATGCCATCTTTAGAGTGGTATCTATATGTGAATTTTGGAACCTTAGGTGTGTCTTCTTCTTCTATAATCTATGATTCTTCTCTACTTGATTTAGGGTCATTGCATGAGATATCAATGCAATCAAACATTTCTTCAATAACATTATCTTTTCTGCTAGGCCTGGGTTCATCTTCAATCATAGGTGCATATTCATAGTACCTCTCTTGAACCATAAAATTTTCATCAATATTAACATGTGTGCTTTCAATTATCTTCTTTAATCTCAAATTGAAACATCTATATGCTTTGCTTTTAGTAGAATAACCAAGGAAAATACCTTCATCACTTCTGACATAAAACTTACCAACACCATCATCTCTCTTGATGTAGCACTTACTGCAAAAAATTATGAAATATTTTACTATAGGTACATTGCCAAACCAAAGTTCATAGGGTGTCTTATCTGCGCCTGGCCTCAATTGAGTTCTATTGATAGTATATATTGTTGTGTTCACTACATCTCTCCAATAGGTGTGCGCAACTTTTCCTTAATCATCATAGTGTGTGTTGTATCAAGTATGATCTTGTTCCTCCTTTCTGCAATCCCATTCTACTAAGGGGTTCTAGGTGCACTCAACTATCTTTTAATACCATGTTCTTCACAATAATCATAAAAATGATCAGAGGTGAACTCTCCTCCTCTATCTGATCTTCGACATTTCAATTTTAATCTGGATTCATTCTCAACTTTAGCTTTGAATATTTTAAACTTCTCAAATGATTCAGACTTCTCCTTTAAGAATGCAACCCACATCATCCTAGAAAAATCATCATCAAAAAAAATTAAATACCTTTCTCTATAGTATGATCTTGTTTGGGTAGAACCACACAAATCTATATGCACTAGGTCCAATTTGTTCTCACCTAAGTTCTACTTGCTTCTGAAGGAACTCCTTACATGCTTACCCATAACGCATTCCCTGCATATTGTGTCAACTAGTCTTGCAATACTTGGTAGGTCTCTAACTTCCTTGACATTACTGATCTTTACTATGTTATCAAAATTGATATGACATAGTCTCTTGTGCCATAGCCAATTGTCATCTACCTTTGCAACAAAACAACTTACATCAAAATTGAGCTGAAAAACATTACCTTTTGTTTTAGAGCCTAATGTAATCATGTCTCCATCCTTGTTCTTAATGATGCACTTGTTGTCTTTGAACTCCAAATGATAACCTTTGTCAAGTAGTTGTCCAACACTCAGCAAGTTATGATGTAATCCATCAACATATAGAACATCATTTGTCTTATTCTTTCCATCCAAAGTGATAGAACCTCTTCCTATGATAGGTTTAGGAGTGTTATATCCAAATCTAACCATACCACCTTTGTGTTTGTCTAATTGAACAAATCTATCTTTGTCACCTGTCATATGATGGGAGCATCCACTGTCAATGATCCAATCAGTTCTAATGTCTACTTTAGAAATTAAGGCTAACTCTTGTTCTTCCTTTTCATCTTCAATGTCCATTTCCTCAAGAAACCTTTCCATGTCGCAAAGAGCAATGAATCCAATTTCATATTCTCCTGAATCTTCATCAGTTACACCTTCTTCAGCATGATAATATTCCTTCTTATATTTTGGGTTTGTAATCAGATCTAAACTTTTTGACTCTTGTGGGACACTTAGATGCAAAGTGACCAATCTTGTTACATGAAAAACATTTGAATGGAAGTTGTCCTTCATATTTTCCTTTACCTTTGTTTTCTCCTCTAGCAATCATAGCAATGATTTCTTCTATTTCTTCATCAAATTCTTCTTTCTCATTATGACTAGAGATGTGTAAGGATTTCTTACCATGGACTGAGGCTTTGAAAATTGTTTCACTTTTAGGTTCAGTCTTCAATCTTGATATCTCAAATGTTGAGATTTTGCTAATCAAAGTCTCTCTCTTGAAGTCTTGCGAGAATTGCATGGTTTTTCTCTAGAATACTTATCTTGTTTTCATAGTCTGATGTTAAAGTTGCTAGTAGCTTGTCCATTATGTCTTCTTTTGATATTTCTCCACCACTATTTCTGATTCCAGAGACTACTTCATTTATCCTTTGATTGTAAGCTCTAATGTTCTCTTAAGATAACATCTCAAGACTGCTGTATTTCTTTTTCCATGTCTTCCTACGTTCATTATTTGCTTGAATATCTCCTTCAAAAATATCTTCTAAATACTTCCATATGGTATATGCTCTTTCAATTTTCTTGATCTCAGAAAATTCACTATCAGATAAGGCACTGATTAGGGCTTCTTTAGCAATTGCATTATTGGTAAATATATCCTTTTGTCTGTTAGTAGTATAATCCTTTGCAAGGTCTTTTAGAGATGGAATTACAACCTCTTGTGTAGAAATTTCAAAGATCTCAAAGACAACACACTGTAGATGTTTTATCATTTTGTTTTTCCAATCCAAATAATTTTCTCCATCGAACTTAGGGCTTTCTTTTCTGAAGTAAGATATCTGATCTACCTTAAGCTGTTAGGCTTCTTCTCCAAGGCACTTGGCTCTAATACCAATTGTTAGAATAGTCCCAAAGGATAACTAAGAGGGGGGGGGGTGAATCAGTTATCAATAACTTTAATTCTTTTTCTTCTTTAACTTCAGAATACAACAAAGTAAATGCTTAATCAAATAACACAGTATACAATACACAATTTGATTACGGGGAAACCAAATGCAAAAACCTCCAGTGGGAATTAGCACCCACAATGAACTATACTTGTTTATAGTAATCCCTATCAGAAGATATCTCAACCCTGTTAGGAGTTGTACTTTACAATGCAATAAGTATAGTGACCTGGTTAAGGGTCAGACCCTATTAGGAGTCTTTTACAAATAACCCTTTTAGGTGTGGTGGACTCACTATCCAAAAGCTCACTGCTTGATGGTGAAGGCTAAAACCTTCTATATAACAAATATGCACTATATCTAATGATGAACTATAGATTAGACCTACTATCTTGATTAGTTCCAGTGTATTACAATCTTTCACTTCTTCTTCACATAGACTCTTGATGAATGAACCAACTCTGATAATCTGTTCTATACATCTTTCTTCTCTTTTTGTATCATTCACACTTAGCGTGTCACATTTGATTTTCTATAAGTATCTTCCTCAAAGTATGAGATCATGGGACCTATAAGAAAATTCTTCATAACATCCTTGTCGGCTCTACTAAGCACGCAAGAATTATTACAACCATGTAAGTATAAACTGAATAGATGTGACGCTTCACTAAGTCGACCTCACCAAATTAACTCTAACTTTGCAATCTTCTTGCTACACATTTGGCACCTTTAGATTAATATCATCAAATCATAAATAATCATGAATATACACACACATATACTAAATATAGGTGAAACTCAAGAAACACGTCATATATGTCGGCCTTGAATAGTTACACTTCTAGAACTGTAACTGCCAATAATAGAATTACATAACTTGACTGAAACATCATCTCTGGATCTACGTGTATGAACATAACATCATAAACATGTCAACAACATGTATCTAACCATGCAAGTCTTCATGTCATCATTCTGATACTATTGCTACTATGTATTATATGTTGTCATCAATGACAAACATACAATCAATCAACTGCTCAGAATCAAATCTCCAACACACATATGGAATCAACATCCAATGGATAGGTTGCATGGTATGTAATAGTAAATCAAGTACAAGTACATATACATCTATAAAAACTATCACAAATAGATATACTGATACATAATACAAATATACAACACATAAGATAAGAGAAGATATCTCTAATTATGAAAAAGAAGAATGCAACTTCCACTTAGATCATCTTGCACCAGAATAGGAATGTCAGAATCTTGAATGGTAACAGAAGCATATTACCTGACCACATCGAATCTAGAGGCTCACTCCCACTATACTAAAGAGATAACATCATACCCCAATAATATAAAAATCCATAAAACTACAAAGACATAAACAAGGGATCCAAAAATATCTTTATCACAAGGTGTACTACACACTCTACTAGAGGCGCCCAAATCATGTATAAAACCTAAGATGTATATAGAGAAGTTTCATCATATGATTCAACTCTTGAGTTACCCTGGTTGTCCCTCTAGAACCCAGCCCCCAAGTGACTCTATGCGGAATCAGTAACCTCTCATACAGAAAAGGTACTAACTATGCTAGACCTCAATCAAGAATCTTCTCCCACTCTCATTATAGTGTGTACTAGCACTCAAGGCATGGGAAAGGAACACAAAATTATTATTAATTCATTTTAAAACTCCATTTAGTGTATTATGTTATCACTTATTAAGTAGCTTACAATGAGTTACCCTAGTAGCCACTTAGGGCCGCAGACCATATTGCAAGTCACTTCCCCTCTATACACCTAGATAACCTACCCTAAGCTCATAAATAAAAAATAAAGCTCATAAATCATAATGATAAAAAAGTAGCTTCATAAACCATAAGGAACACATATCGATTCTCAAAACCATAACCATCACAAATAAGTATAATCTCCAAATCCTATTGACATAGAACCCAAATAAAGATAACATCGCAACATAATCTCAAGGATCATAATATAGGTATAAGCTCAAAACTATAAACCATGAGAGAACATATGAAGTCAAGATCACAAAAGAATCATGGATATGATGAAAAATAATGAACACCCCATGTCTCTGTTAACTCATAGGTCAACTTAAGCTACCCAAAAAATCAACATACAAACTCACGAACAAAATTGGTTAAGTTACTTATAAAATTCACATTAACGTCATGATTAATTTTCATGGGTAAAAGTACAAAGTTGTGTCACGGTAGAGAACAACCAATAGGTTCCAGCCAAAACCACTTTCAGCCAAATAGTATTTGGATGAATCACATTTTACCAGACATACGTGGAACACATGGGGTTCCATATGGCATCGATGTGGCATATGGGTTCCAGCCAAAACCATTCCGGCCAGACCTATTCTGGCCAAACCGGTTTCTACTGCAACCATCAAAAACCATATGTACCTAAAAATCACTTTAAGAAAATCATTTGAACTTGGTGTATTCTGCTATTTGTGGAGCAGGTTTGGTGATCTTCAACTTAACAAGGTAGGTTTTTCTCTTACAAAAAAAAAATTCCCTATATTTTTTAAATGTTTTTTTGGTTTTTATTGTTAATATTATGTATTTGTTGTATTGTTTAATGTTTTGTTTTGTAACTTAGTTAATTTTAATTGTATAAAATAACTAATATGGTTTTATGTAGATTTAGTTATTTAGTTAATATGTAATTTTTTCGAGTCAAGAAAATATGTTAGTTAGTTAATTAATTAATTTAGTTTTATTACATATATTTTAAAACATTAGAAAAATATTAGGAAAATGTTACAAAAAATACTTGTAAAATCTAACAAACAAGATCATTAGAAACATTAGAAAAATATTAAAATTTTTTTACATAAAAACATCCATAACCATATATTAGGAAACATATGGGTGCCAGCAAGAAGTTGAGTCCACTTTTTGGGCAAAAAGTGGAAGTGTTTTCCCTGATTTTCAAGTTGTCTGTCAATTGATGTCAAAATTTGAGGCACTTAGAGATTGAATATCAAAAAAATCCACTAAAATAAAATATAGTGCTCAGAGTCTATTTTTCAAATATGTAATTTATTTAAATACCCACATAGTAGAAAATATATTTAGTACGCATGTTTAAAAACCTCTTTTTTAAAATGCCTGTTTCAGGACCATACCCCGCATGTGTACGGCCACCCTATTTTGAAGTAAATAAATGAATTATGCTAAATCCTTTTGGGGGAAGGTACCTAACACATCAAAGATTGGTCAAAATATATTTTTTTTATTTTTAATTGAATATTTTTTTTTTATTAATTTTTAATTGACTATAAAGTAAATTTTCAAAACCTCTCGTGTACGACCACCATAATTTGATGAAAATTTCACTTTTTTGAGAATTTTTTTTTT
>MU226986.1:3016832-3032921 GCA_018584345.1 Thuja plicata
GGTTTAGGTTTTAGTTTTCTACCTAGGATTAAAAATAAGTTTTCTAAACTAAATTACAAATTAAAATTTAAAACTAAATATATAACAATTTATTTTAATTATATTTAAAAAAACTATAAACATTAAACACAATTATATAATTTTTAATATTAAACTAATTAAAAATAATAATAAAAAATATTTTTAATAAAAAAATAATAAAAAACAAATAAAAACAATAATACGTACCTGGAAAAATGGCAGCAGGGGAGTCGGTGGTAGCTCTCAAAACCTATAAACATTAAACATTAAACTAATTAAAAACAATAATAAAAAAGATTTTTAATAAAAAAAATAATAAAAACAAATAAAAAATAATAATACGTACCTATAGTAGGAAAAATGGCAGCAGGGGGGTCGGTGGTAGCTCTCGAAAACGGGTACCCGTTCAGATAAAAACGTGATCCCGTTTTGCAAATTGTAAAAATGATTTGCGAAACGGTTTAAAACAAATTTTAAATACTTTCAAAAAATAGGCACCCGTTTTTTAAAAAATGGGTGCCCGTTTTGCTACGGGTACTCGAACCAAAACGGGTGCCCGTTTTGAAAACGGGCACCTGTTTTATATTTACGGCTCGGGCACCCGAACCATAACGAGCTCCCATTTTTTAAAAAATGGGTGCTCGTTTCTGGTTGCCAATTTTTTTTGGCCGCTGACTTCCGCGGAATTGGCACTCAACTTTGTGCTTGCACCCATATATAAAAATGTTACATTGTAAACATTAGATAAATATAAGGATTTAATGTTACGTTAAGAAATATGTACATAAAACTATACATAACCATACATTAGGAAAAATACATGCAAAATGGGAACATTGTAAACATTAGAAAAATATTAGGAAAATGTTACATTAAAACCATATATGAAAGCATACATAACCATATATTAGGCAACATAAATAAAAATGTTACATTGTAAACATTAGATAAATATTAGGAAAATGTTACATTAAGAAACATGTACATAAAACTATACATAACCATACATTAGGAAAAACACATGTAAAAACTTAACATTATTAACATTAGAAAAATATTACAAAAATGTTACATTAAAACCATACATAAAAGCATACATAACCATACATTTTTAAAAGCATACATGTAACATGATCTACTTAAAATCATATAATTGTAACAACATACATTTAACTACATCAAAGTCTCATAATCCTAACCTTAAGTCTAGACCATACTTGAAATCTAGTTAACTCAAGTCTAAAGTCATAAATTACGTTAGTTAACCTAGTTAACCATACTTAAACCATAGCTAACTTCCAACCCTAGGTATAATTAAGTAAAAATTATAAAATTGAATTAGAACACTAAAGATAACTTGGTAGTTAAAGTTAAGTTGTAATATTAAAATAAATTAGATAACCTTTTAGGTTCATTACATCTTCTTTTTCATTAGGACACTCCCATATGATTAAATCATTTTTCTATCAAAAATATTGATAAATATGAATTGAACAAGCTATTTTAGTATATGTTTTATTTTATTTATTTACACATGTTCAAATATGCTTAAATTAGAATTGTCACGTTTCTTAAATTTGTACATATATATATTTCATCAACTAGATGATTATAATGTACATGTGCTTGAGATTTATTTTTACACATATGTATGCATGTGCATATATATATATATATATATATATATATATACACACACACACACACTTTCACCTATATATTTTATCTATCACATGCCATTGGGTAGACGGGAATCATCTATGAATTCAAGAGAGGCTAGTGTATAGGGAGGTGCTAGTGACTTCTCTTCATGTTGATCTTCCATTTCTAGAGAGGGAAATGATCAACTATTTTCTAGTACCATTGCTATATTGAGACGAGCTATAAAGGTTCTCAATAAAACCATTCAGACATCCACCACCCTTCCAAATAGGGACAGGGTGAACATTATAAGCGAGGACTTGATTTGTATGATTGACACAGTTCAATCATACAATCCTTATGATAGCATTAGTATTGATACATTTTATACTTCTCTCTCCCGCAATGTTACTAGCATTGTGAAGCATAGAGAGGTTGACTTAGAGGTTTCCACCAGTATGGTGAAGACTGTGTTTCCTCATTATTAGGACATGTCTTAGGTGAGATGATATATGGCTACTAGGTGCAAGTATGACCTTTTTGTACCATTTCTATATCTTCAATGGTTTGCTACTTATCATAGGTGACCCCAAAAGGATGAGCTTCCACTATATTTTAGCAAATAATTGTTTGTAGAATTTCATTTGCATTACGATGTTGAATATACTAATTTTCTGGGTCATGTTGGGTAGGGGAGAAGGAGATTATCTAACAAATTCAGATGACCTAATGCCCCAGTTCCTGCTAATAATAAGAAAAAGGTGGGTACAAAACTTTTGGTCATACCAAGAGGTATGGAAATGTTAGTAGCGGGACAAAGTGTACAAGATGAAATAATCAAGAGGGATGTTTATTCATGTATTGTGAGTATCACGACATAGGTTTGTGAGATGTAATCTAATCAGTTGGGTAGATACATGTTGTGTTCCATTTATAACTTTCCTCCACCTACACAGGATGCATCCTCCAGTGATGATTTGTACCTGATAGTAGACATACCATCTCCCCTAGAGGTTATGTCTTTATCAGATTTGGACCCTTTGCATTGTATGGGCGCATGTTTATTCAGTGATCTACTTTGTGGGTATCAGGCTTTACAAATAGTTGGTCAAGTTCATCTCAGGGAGGCCCCATCATTTGTCACCATCATTCTTAGTAGATCTACTAGATCAAGTTCTCAAACACAACTGTACCGCCTCCCTGTCATCACCTTACAGCCTCCTTTCCACAACTCTATGACCTCTCAGCCATATCATATAGCCACCCACCACCATACAGACAACACCCTACTACATGGCCAACCTTCTCCAACTGTACAACCTTAAGCTTGCACCGTACATCCAACTCCACCTGCACCATACAACCAACTACATCCCACCATACTGCCTACCTCCCCTCACCGTACGACCTACCTTCTTCCACTGTACAACCTTCCTTCCTCCACCATATGACCTACCTTTTCCCACTATATAGTCCATCAGCTACATACAACCTAAACCTCTAGTACACTAGGAGTTGAGGTCCTATCAGCCAGTCTGCCAGGGGTCTGGAACATTACAGTGGTATTAAAGATGGTGATCTTTCCAACTTCTTAGGGAGATTGAGAGTTTTTGACTTGGATCAGCCTATGAAACTTGATGATGCCATATATTCTCTATCTCAGGCCCTAGCTGATTGGAAGGGACATCTATTGGTAGAATACTCCAAGAATACTTTTGTATGCCAACTATTGGATGGTCAAGTGCAGGATGACAAATACAAGGTTGTTAGTGACATCATTTACTACAAGGACAGAATCTATTTGGTACTCAAGTCCAAGATGAAGGAAAGGATTCTGAAAGAAGATATTTTCACAAATATCATTGAACCAACACCTAATGATAAACTTGATGGAAATATAGATTTTATTAGTGATCCTTCAAATGAGCCAGTTCTACCAGTGGATGATTAACCTCTCAGGGATGCAGACTCTATCGATGATTCCTTTCAGGAAAAACCTTTATAGTTAGTTGATTATGGAGTTTACCCTTTGGATCTAAGCTCCTATGTGTTGTATGATTGGCTTCCATGGGATCCTGTTGACATCAGACATGGAAATGTTTATATCAGAGTGCTGCAGTGAAAGTTTGGTGGCAATCTACTTGTCTCGACTCAATCAAATTATACACATGTGATCCTGAAGTAGCACAAAGATTTCAATGGATAGTCCAACCAATGTATGTGTTTGGCTTGGGATCTAAGCATCAATTTACATGATGATTGGCTTTAGTGGTATCCTGGTGACTCTAGGCATGGCAAGATGAAGGGGATTATTGGATGTCATTTTTTATTGAATTGTTGTCCGTAGTTGTTAACCAGGTTGGTGTTCTTTTGTAAACACTCTAGAGTTTCTCCAAAGGGGTATTTATGCCCTACATGTGGGTATTTTTAGATATGTTGAGATTTGATATTTTATTTATAATTGCAAATTCCCATTGGGATTTTGCTGTCTGACAAATAGTATAATGTTCCAGACCCCAGGCAAACTAGCTGAAAGGACCTTAGCTCCTGGCATACTAGAGGTGTAGGTCGTACGGAGTAGATGGAATGTACGGTGGTAGATGGAAGGCTGTATGGTGGAGGAAGGCAGGCCGTACGGTGGAAGAAGGCAGGTCATACGGTGAGGGGATGCAGGTCATATGGTGGGATGAAACTGGCTATACCGTGTAGGTGGAGTTGGATGTACGATGGAGGATGAAGGCCATACGGTAGGGTGTTGGTCATATGGAGGTAGGTTGCTGTACAATATAGCTGAGATGCTATATGGTTGTGGCAAGGAGTTTGTATGGTGATGACAGGGAGGCCATACAGTTATGTTTGGAGTCTGCTCAAGTGTTTTTTTATGTCTGGAGGGAATGCAGAGTATGAAATGTGCCTTCAGGCTAATGTGAAGTAAGGAACTAATGCAATCCACAATGACAGATCAAATCAATACTTGAGTGATAATAATAATCAAATGATAGTACTTTAGATTCACTAGATCTGGAATAACGAATAGGTAGAGCAAGGTGAGGGTTCAATCCCACCAAAACTACAAATACCAACTAGGGAGGGTCTTTCACCTCCAAAATGGCAGACAAAAGAATCCAAACTGGAATTTGCAATTAAAAATAAAATATCAAAACTCAACATATCTACAACTACCTACATGTCGAGCATAAATACCCCTCTAGAGAAACTCCTGAGGGTTTACAAAAGAACACTGACCGGGTAAAAACCTACAAAAAAAAATTAAATAAAAAAGGCCCCCCATTAATTAATTAAAGATGCTTAATAATATTTCTTTTAAATAGGGACCAAATAAATAATTAACTTAATTTATTAATTCTCTATCAATTTGGGGACATTACAAATCCTTGTCACCCAAAGATAGCTTGCCCTCAAGTAATCTGTCATCAAAACTCAAGGATCCCAAACTAAGCACGGGCATCGATAATTGCATCTATTAAAACCCCCATGCCATATCATTACCATGCACATGCACCTGGAGGTATGTGAGAAGAGTAAAGCTCCGTAAAGATTTCACTGCACCACTCTGATATAAACATTGCCATGCCTAGAGTCACAAGGATCTGACTGAAGTCAATCATCATGTACATCGATACTCAAATCCCAAGCCAAACACAGAAGTTGGATAGAGTATCCATTGAAATCTCTATGTTGCTTCAGGATCACATGTGTATAATTGGATTCAGTCGAGACAAGTAGACTATCACCAAACTTTCACAGTGGCACTCTGATATAAACATTGCCATGTCAGGATTCACCAGGATCCCATGGAATACAATCATACAACACATCAGTGCTCAGATCCAATGTGTAAACTCCATAATAAACTAACTGTAGTGGTTGTTCCTGCAAGGATTCATTGGTAGAGTCTGCATCCCCAAGAGTCTAATCACCCGCTAGTAGAACTTAATTAGTCAAAAGATCACTAATAAAACTTTTATATCCATCAAGTTTATCATTGGGTGTTGGTTCAACGATATTTGTGCAAACATCTTCTTTCAGAATCCTTTCCTTCATCTTGGACTTGGGTACCAAATATATTTTTTCCTTGTAGTAAATGATGTCACCAACCACCTTGTATCAGTCATCCTACACTTGACCATCCAACAATTTGCATTCAAAATTATTCTTGGAGTATTCTACCAATTGATGTGCCTTCCAATTGGCTAGGGCCTGAGATAGAGAGTATATGGCATTGTTGAGTGTCATAGTGTGATCCAAGTCAAAAAATCTCATTCTCCCTAACGCGCTGGCAAGATAACCATCTCTAATACCATTGTAATGTTCCACACCCTTGGTGGACTGGCTGACAGGACCTCAGCTCTTGGCGTACTAGAGGTGCAGGTTGTATGGATCAGATGGACTAAACAGTGGGAGAAGGCATGTTGTACAGTGGAGGAAGGAAGGTTGTACGATGAAAGAAGGTGGGTCGTACAGTGACAGGAGGCAAGCTATATAGTGGGATGCAGCTGGCGATATGGTGCAGGTGGAGTTGGATGTACCATGCAGGATGAAGGTCATATGGTGGGAGAGGGCTAGTTGTGCGGTAGGGTGCTAGATGTATGGTGGTGGGTGGCTATATGGTACGGTTAAGAGGTCATACAATTGTGGAAAGGAGGTCGTATGGTGATGAAAGGGAGATCGTATGGTTGTCTTTGGAGCCTGCTTGAATGTTTTGGGATGTTTAGAGGGAGTGCAGAGTATGAACTGTGCCTTAGGGAAAATGTGAAGTAAGGAACTAATACAATCCACAATGACAAATCAAATCAATACTTGAGAGATAATAATAATCAACTAATACTACTTCAGATTTTCCATATCCAAAATAGAGAATAGGTAGAGTAGGATGATGTTGGAATAGTCCTAAGGGATAAATGAGAGGGGAGTGGGGGGGTGAATCAGTTATCAGATATTTTTAATTATTTTCTCCAATTAAGTACAAAATATCATTAAGCATATACACAATAAGATAACACAAAATAGAACACCACAATTTTGGTTACAAGGAAACCAAAATAGGTAAAAACCCTAGTGGGAATTAGCACCCACAAAGAACTATACTTGAGTATAATAATCCCTGTTAGAAGATCTTACAACCCTTTTGGGAGTTGATCTTTACAATGCAATAAGTATAGTGACTTGGTTAAGGGTCGGACCCTGTTAGGAGTCTTTTACAAATAACCCTGTTAAGGGTGAGGAATCACTGTCCAAAAGCACACTACTAAAATAATGAAGGCTGCAACCTTTAGTAAAATAGATATACACTATATCAGATAATGAACTGTTTGAGTAAACTTGCTATCTTGATCAGTTCCAATGAATTGTATGGAGTCTCTATTTCTTCACATAGATATTTAACTGATGAATGAAATACCTTTACTGTCCGAAAACAATCAGCATTCTATTATGTTCTTTTTCTGTCTCTTTTTGTATCATTCACACTTAGTGATCTCAAATGAACCGGTATGTGTATCTTCTCCAAAAGATATTATCACGTCGGCTGTAGGAGTCCCTTCAATGTTTCTCTTGTCAGCTAAACTAAGCACGCAACATAATTAGAACCACGCAACTCAAAATGAATAAACACATCGCTCCACATAGTCAGCTCCACCAATATTACCAAAACCTCATGCTTTGGATGAAATATGATTAGCGCCTTTGGTTAATTATCTTTGACTCATAACTAAACATGAATCTAAACACACATATCCCATAGATAGGTGTAATTGAAGAATCAATAAATTTACTATCAACTTTTTGAAAACAATCCTCTGAAATTGTGGCTGGAAAACAGAGTAACATAACTCAACTGTTACTAAACTTTTGAATCTGCGTGTATGAACATGGTATCATAACAATGTCTGAAACATAAAAACAACTGTGCAAGGCTTCAACATATCCATACTAAAAATTGAATACAGTACACTATTGTATACTATATGTTGTCATCATTGACAAACATACAGTCAACTATTTGCACAAGGGAAAACCTCCAACAATCTCCCCCTTTGACATTGATGGAAACATATGATTAAAAACACCATAAATCCAAAAGTTTCTTCTTTCTTTTTACAATCTTCTCAATATCCTCATCAAAGGTTCCTCTTTACTATTGTATCTCCTTTAACTATGTTTTTATTTTTATGACTATATACTCCCCCAGAGTATATGCTCCCCCTTACTATATAATCCCCCTTTGACATCAACGGCAAAGGATGTCAAAATACAAATAAGAATAGGTACTACTCTAGAAGTAGAGTAGTCAACCACTCATCAGTCACCAAGGACTGATGCAATTTCTGTGAGTTCTAATCAGACTCAGGAAAGGGAATTACTCCCAGCTTCTTCCTGAGATACTCAAAAGTATCTTTTGATAAATGTTTTGTAAATATGTCTGCCAACTAATCTTTGGTGCTCACATAATCCAACTTCACTTCTCTTTCTGTGACTTTTTCTCTTAGAAAATGATATTTTATTTCTATGTGTTTTGTCTTTGTGTGCATCACAAGGTTCTTTGACATATTAATGGTGATAGTGTTGTCACAATGAATGACAATAGCATAATTAATCTTAATTCCAAAGTCTTTAATCATTTGTTTGATCCAAACCATTGTTGAAAAATTCAATGCAGCTGCTACATACTTAGCTTTTGCTGTTGACTGAGAGATACATTTTTGCTTCTTTCTTGTCCAAGTAACCAACCTGTCTCCAAAAATACTACTCTTCCTGAGGTACTCTTTCTATCATCAATGCAACCTACCCAATCTGCATCTATGTACACATGAAGTTCTACATTTTCTAAATTAGGATACCATAAACCATAGTCTATAGTTCCCTTTAAATATTTGAATATTCTTTTTATTATCATTAGGTGATTTTATTTAGGTTCAGCTGCAAATCTCTCAATAATGCCAACTTCATTAGATATATCTGGTCTAGATTGAGTGAGATATATGAGTTTTCCAATCATGGAATTGTAAAGTGTTTTTTCAACTGCTACGGAGTTATCATTTTTAGAAAGCTTGCTTCCTCTTATCATAGCAGTGCTTACTAGTTTGCAATCTTCCATTTTGAATGTCTTCAATATCTCCTTCACATATTTAGACTGATTTATGAATATACCTCTGTGTCTACTTTATATTTAATCCCAAAAAGTATTTTATATGTCCAATCATGCTCATTTCAAATTCACTCTGCAACTCTTTGGCAAATTCTGCACTAAGCTTGTCATTACCTCCAAAAATAATGTCATCAACAAAGATAGCAACAAGTAATAGTCCTTCAGGTGTCTCTCTGATGAATAAGTTGCAATCTACTGCTCCCTTTTTGAATCCAATCTTTGTAAAGTAACCATCAAGTCTCTCATACCATGCTCTTGGGGCCTATTTAAGTCCATAGAGGGCTTTCTTTAGTCTGCATACCATGTCTAGTTTGTCTGAAATTTTGAATCCTTCAGGCTACTCTATGTAGACTTCTTACTTCAAGTCACCATTTAGGAATGCTGACTTGACATCCATCTAATATACTTTGAAGTTCCTGAATGTTGCATAAGCCAAAAAAAACTTTATAGCTTCCAGTCTACTCACAGGGGCAAATGTATCAGAATAGTCAATTCCTTCTTTTTGCGCATATCCTTTACATACCAATATTTCTTTGTTTCTTATCACTGTCCCATCTTCATTCATTTTGTTTCTGAATATCCACTTAGTTCCAATCACATTCTTGTCACAAGGTCTAGGGACCAATTCCCATGTGTCATTCTTAATTATTTGATCCAATTCTTCTTGCATTACATTTTGCCAATCTGAATCATTTCATACATCTTCAACACTGAAGGGTTCAATTTGTGAAAGTAAACATACCTCTTCATCAACTATTGAACCTTTTGCTCTGGATCTAGTCAAAACTTTACTGCTCTGATCTCTAATGATATCTTCTTTTGAATGGTATCTAGATGTGTATTTTGAGATTTTAGGTGTGATTTGTGATTCTTCTTGACTTGGTTTAGGGTTATTGCATGATACATCAATACAGTCAAACATTTCTTCAATAACTATTTCTTTATTGATTGGTCTAGGTTCATCTTCAATAATAGGTGCAGAGTCATAATATCTCTCTTGAATCATGAACTTCTCATCAATTTTCACATGTGCACTTTCAATGATTTTCTTCAACCTTAAATTAAAAAATTTGTAATCTTTTCTCTTAGTAGAGTAACCAATAAAAATTACCTTCATCGCTTCTAGCATCAAATTTACCAACACCATCATCTCTATTTATGTAGCACTTTCTTCCAAAGATTCTGATGTATTTTACTGTAGGTACATTACCAAACCAAAGTTCATAAGGTTTTTTTTCTGTGTCTGGTCTTGGTTGAATTTTGTTGATAGTATAGACTGCTGTATTGACTCCATCTCTCCAATAGGTGTGCATAAATTTTCCTTCAATCATGATAGTGTGCGCTGTGTCAAGTATTATCCTATTTCTCCTTTCTGTAATTCCATTTTGTTGAGGGGTTTTGGGTGCACTTAGTTGTCTTTTATCCCATGTTCTTTGCAGTACTCAAGAAAATTGTCAGAGGTGAATTCTCCTCCTCTATCAGATCTTAGACATTTTATCTTTAATCCAGACTCATTTTTGACTTTAGCTTTGAATATTTTGAACTTCGCAAAAGATTTAGATTTGTCTTTTAAGAAGTCAACGCACATCATTCTCGAGAAATCATCAGCAAACAAAATAAAATACCTTTCACCATAATATGATGTTGTTTGTGTAGGTCCACATAAGTCTTTATGTACTAGATCTAATTTGTTCTTTGTAAAGCTCTATTTTCTTCTGAATTAGGTGCTCACATGCTTTCCCATCACACATTCCTTGCACATAGTATCAACCAGTCTTGTAATAATAGGAAGGTCTCTTACTACCTTTACATTTCTTATTTTTACTATGTTTTCAAAACTGATATGACAAATTCTTTTGTGCCATAACCAACTCTCATCCACCTTTTCAACAAAACAAGTTACTTTGGAGTTAAGTTGAAAAACATTACCTTTGGTCTTTGAACCTGATGCAATCATGTCACCTTCTTTGTTATTGATGATGCACCTATTGTTTTTGAATTCCAACTGATATCCTTTATCAAGCAATTGTTCAATACTTAGTAAGTTATGATGCAAACCATCAACATACAGAACATCATATGTTTTGTTCTTTCCATCTAAGGTTATGGATCCTCTACCTATGATAGGTTTGGGAGTGTTATTTCCAAATATAACCATGCCACCTTTTTACTTATCTAGATGTACAAATCTATATTTGTCTCCTGTCATGTGATGTGAACACCCACTGTCTATGATCCAGTCTATTCTGATGTCAGCTTGTGAAACTAAAGCCAATTCTTGTGCTTTCTTTTCATCTTCAATTTCTATTTTATCAATCATTTTTTTATTATCTTTAATTGAAACAAATCCAATTCATCTTCTCTTGAATCATCATCAGTCACACCATCTTCAGCATGATAGCATTCCTTATTATATTTGGGTTTGTAGTCTGATCTGAACATCTTGACTCTTGTAGGACACTTGGATGCAAAGTGGCCAACTTTGTTGCATGAAAAACATTTGAATGGTAGCTGTCTTTCATACTTTCCTTTACCTTTCCTTTCTTTATTAGAAATCATAACAATGATTTCTTCTAGTTCTGTATCAACTTCTACTTTCTCAATATTACTAGAGATGCTCAAAGATTTCTTACCATGGACTGAGGCTTTGAAAGTTGTTTCAATTTTAGGTCCTGTCTTCAATCTTGATATCTTAAATGCTGATATTTTGCGGATCAAGGTTTATCTTTTGAAGTCCTTTGAGAATTGCATGGTTTCATCCAAGATGTTTATCTTGCTTTCATAATCTGTTGTCAATGTAGTCATCATTTTTTCCATTATATCTTCCTCTGAGATTTCTCCACCATTGTTCCTGAGTCCTGAGACTGCTTCATTAATTCTCTGATTCTAAGCTCTAATGTTTTCTTTAGGTAGCATCTATAAATTGTTGGATCTTTTCTTCCATGTATTTCTACACGCATTCTTGGCTTGTATGTCTCCTTCAGACATGTCTTCTAGGTATTTCCAAATTGAATATGCTTTGTCTGCCTTGTTGATCTCAGGAAATTCACTATTAGATAGGGCACTAATTAGGTCTTCTTTGGCAATTGCATTTTGGGTTAATACTTCCTTTTTTTGTTAGTAGATTCTTCTTCTGCAAGGTCTTTCAAGGTAGGAACATCAATTGTGTGACTAGCAACCTCATAGATCTAAAAGCCAACACACTAAAGACGTGTTATCATTTTTTTCTTCTAGTCAAGATAATTCTCTCCATCAAACTTAGGACTCTCTTTCCTGAAGTATGTCATTTGATCTACCTTAACCTATTAGGATTTATTTCCAAGGCACTTGGCTCTGATACCAATTGTTGGAATAGTCCCAAGGGATAACTAAGAGGGGGGGGGGGGTGAATCAGTTATCAAATAGTTTTAAGTCTTTTCTCTAATTTAGTACAGAATATCATAAGGCATATACACAATAAGATAACACAAAATAGAACACCACAATTTTGGTTATAGGGAAACCAAAATAGGTAAAAAAACTTGATGGGAATTAGCACCAAAAAAGAACTATACTTGAGTATAATAATCATTGTTAGAAGATCTTACAACCCTATTAGGAGTTGATATTTACAATGCAATAAGTACAGTGACCTAGTTAAAATATGAGGACTCACACAACAATTTTGGTTACAGGGAAACCAAAATAGGTAAAAAAACCTAGTGGGAATTAGCACCAAAAAAGAACTGTACTTGAGTATAATAATCCCTGTTAGAAGATCTTACAGCCCTAATAGGAGTTGATCTTTACAATGCAATAAGTACCCTGTTAGGAGTCTTTTACAAATAACCCTATTAAGGGTGAGGACTCACTATCCAAAAGCACACTGCTAAAATAATGAAGATTGCAACCATAAGTAAAACAAATTTACACTATATCTGATAATGGACTGTTTGAGTAGACCTGTTGTCTTGATCAGTTCCAATGAATTGTTTGAAATCTCTATTTATTCACATAGATCTTTAACTAATGAATGAAATAGCTTTACTATCCCAAAACAATCAATATTTTGTTCTGTTCTTTTTCTCTCTTTTCTTATCATTCACACTTAGTGATCTCAAATGAACTGCTATATGTATCTTCTCCAAAAGATATGATCACATCAGCTGTAGGAGTCCCTTCAATGTTTCTCTTGTCGGCTAAACTAAGTACACAACATAATTAGAACCACACAAATCAAAATGAATAGACACATCACTTCACATAGTCAGCTCCACCAAAATTACCCAAACATCATGCTTCAGATGAAACATGATTAGCGCCTTTGGTTAATCATCTTTGACTCATAACTAAACATGAATCTAAACACGCATATCCCATAAATAGGTGCAACTGAACAATCAATAAATTTACTGTCGGGTTTCTGAAAACAATCCTCTGAAACTGTGGCTGGAAAACATAGTAACAGAACTCAATTGTTACTGATGTTGTGAATCTATGTGTATGAACATGGTATCATAACTATGTTTGAAACATAAAAACAATCGTGCAAGGCTTTGACATATCCATACTAAAAATTGAATATAGTACACTATTATATAATATATGTTGTCATTAATGACAAACATACAGTCAACTATTTGCACAAGGGAAAATCTCCAACAGGTGAGGGTTGAATCCCACCAAAACTAAAAATACCAACTAGGGAGGATATTTCACCTCTAAAATGGTAGGTAGAAGAATCCCAATTGGAATTCTCAATTATAAATAAAATATCAAAAGTCAACCTATCTATAACTACCTACATGCCAGGCATAAATACCCCTTCGGAGAAACTCCTGAGGGTTTACAAAATAACGTCGACCCGGTAAACACCTACGGACAACAATTAAATACAAAAGGCCCCCCAATAATTAATTAAAGGTCCTTAATTATATTTATTTTAAATAGGGACATGTAATAATTAATTAACTTAATTAATATTTTCTCTATCAATTTGGGGACATTACAAATCCTTGCCACCCAAAGAATGCTTTCCCTCAAGCAATCCGTCCTAAAAATATGAGGATCCCAAACTAAGCGCGGGAATCGATAATTGTATATTTTGAAACCCCCATACCGCATCATGATCATGTGCATGCACTTGGAGGTAAGTGAGAAGAGTAAAGCTCCATCAAGCTTTTGTTGCACTACTCTGATATAAATGTTGCCATGCCAAGAGTCACCAGGATCCCACTAAAGCCAATCATCATGTACATCGATGCTCAGATCCCAAGCCAAACATAGACATTGGTTGCAGTATCCATTGTAATATTTGTGCTTCTTCAAGATCACATGTGTATAATTTGATTTACTCAAGATGAGTAGACTACCACCAAACTTTTGCTGTGGCACTTTGATATAAACATTTCAATGACCAGAGTCGCTAGGATCCCATGGAAGCCAATCATACAACACATCAGTGCTAAAATCCAAAGGGTAAACTTCATAATCAACTTACTATAGAGGTTTCTCCTACAAGGAATCATCGATAGAGTCTGTATCCCCAAGAGGCTAATCACCCACTGGTAGAACCGGCTCATTCAAAGGATCACTAATAAAATTTGTATTTCCATCAATTTTATCATTTTCGACGATATTTGTGCAAACATCTTCTTTCAGAATCTTTTCCTTCATCTTGAACTCAGGTTCCAAGTATATTTTTTCCTTGTAGTAAATGATGTCACCAACCACCTTATATTTTTCATCCTGCACTTGATCATCCAACAGTTGGCATGCAAAAGTATTCTTGGAGTATTCTACCAACAGATGTGCCTTCCAATTGGCTAGGGCCTAAGATAGAGAATATATGGCATCATCGAGTGTCATAGTGTGATCCAAGTTAAAAACTCTCAATCTCCCCAACATGTTGGCAAGATCACCAACACTGATACCACTGTAATTTTCTAGACCCCTATCGGACTAGCTGACAAGACCTCACCTCTTGGCATACTAGATGTGTAGGTCGTACAGTGGGAGAAGGTAGGCTGTACAGTGGAAGAAGGCAAGCCATAAGGTGGAAGAAGGCAGGTCGTACGGTGAGGGGAGGTAGACCGTATGGTGGGATGCATTTGGTCATATGGTGTAGGTGGAGTTGGATGTATGGTGCAGGATGAAGGCCGTATGGTGGGAGAGGGCTGGTCGTGTGGTAGGATGCTAGTCATACAGTGGTGGGTGGTCGTATGGTACAACTAAGAGGTTGTACAATTGTGGAAAGGAGGTTGTATGGTGATGATAAGGAGGTTGTATGGTTGTGTTTGGAGGTTGCTCGACTATTTTGGGATGTCTGGAGGGAATGCAGAGTATGAAATGTGCCTTCAAGCTAATGTGAAGGAAATAATACAATCTACAATGACAAATCAAATCAATACTTGAGAGATAATAATAATCAAATGATAGTACTTCAGATTTTCCAAATCCAAAATAGAGAATAGGTTGAGTAGGGTGAGGGTTGAATCCCACTGAAACTACAAATACCAACTAGGGAGGGTCTTTCACCTCCAAAATGGCAGAGAACAAAATCCCAACCAGAGTTTTCAATTATAAATAAAATATCAAAACTCAACCTATCTACAACTACCTACACATCGGGCATAAAAACCCCTTTAGAGAAACTCCTGAGGGTTTAAAAAAGAACGCCGACCCAGTAAACACCTACAGACAACAATTAAATAAAAAAGGGCCCCCCCATTAATTAATTAAAGGTCCTTAATAATATTTCTTTTAAATAGGGACCTAATAATTAATTAACTCAATTGATTTATTCTCTATCAATTTGGGGACATTACATCTACTTTTCGGGTATCAGGCTTTATAGATAGTTGGTGGGGTTCCTCTCAGGGAGGCCCCATCATTTGTCACCATCATTCTTAGTAGATCTACTAGATCAGGTTCTCAGGGTGCACAAAGACATGAGGATATTCCTACACCACCTAGAACTCTTCAGAAGACTATAGTTGACGAGGATATACCTCCCTTGGCTACTCAGGCCACTTCATCATGTTTAGCTCATCAAAGTTTTACCACCTTTCTTATAGATGAACAAATTGATCCTACAAAGGTGTCCTTACATGATTCAGATTTGAGTGATATGGGGAGAGCATTACATGCTGCTACAGTATATATTTATTTAAATTTTGATTTTATTTAAAAAACTTACACATGTATCTATTTGAGTATAAATAATTTAAATTAGAATTTATATATATATATATATATGTATATATATATGTATATATATA
>MU226986.1:3033420-3058430 GCA_018584345.1 Thuja plicata
TGTACATGTATGCATGGCACATTTCGTTTATTGCACACAGAGATTAGGAGGAGGTGGACCAACATTAGGTTACAGATCAGGATAGGGCCTTAGTTGAGCACACATGTTATTTTAGATATTTCATCTGACACATGTTATTCTAGAAATTTTATATACATTTTATTTCAGACAGATTCTATGTCTATTATTTCATACATATGTTATTTCATATACATGCTATTTCAGACATATATCATTTCATACATATGTTCATTTTAGACATTACATATACATGTTATTTCAGACTTGTCACATGTCTATTATTTTATTCACATGTTATTTCATACATTTGTTCATTTTGGACATTACATATACATGTTATTTTAGAAATTTCATATACATATGAACTATGTTCATTTTATCCATTTCATATATGTATGTTATATGTTCATGTTAGTTCATATTTTAGACTTATTTTTATATTTGTTATGTATGTTATGTTATTTCATGTACATGTTCATGTGTTCATTAAATAGACTTACTTTATGCATGTTATGTATGTTCATGTCACATATATTTTTCATAAATGTAAACTTTAAAATACAATTAAAGTAACTAATTTGTCATATGTATATTTTCATACATGTAAATTAAAATCAATTAATGTAACTAGTGGGCCATATGCATTTAATCTAACTAATATCTTAGGGGGAGATAATGTAATTAATCTAACTGATGGCTTAAGGGGAGGTCATAAGTAATCTAACTAATGTCTTAAGGGGAGGTAATTGATGAACTACAATTGATTATATGTTTGAAGTCATTTGGTGATATTCAACTGAGTTGCAGAAGTGATGATAAACATTACAAGTTAATGTATTGTCATTATGTCAACTTATTTAAGTGTTATTATAGTGGAAAATATTTGTTATGTATTGAAGATATGGAATAAACAAAGTTTATGTGGTCGGTAAAATGAAGAATTCTGTATACACTGAGTAACAGTAATAATCGAGTAAAATGTAGTGTATACCGAGCAACAATAATAACCGAGTAAGGCATTGCGGACTCAACACGGTTAATTCTAAGACCAAGAAATTAATTCTAATTGAGGCTGACTTGGATGCTGATCTGGAAATTGATGATTTTGCGGTAAAAGATAAAGTTTGTTAGTTGATCAGCGGTTGTAAAAATTCAATAAATATCGGACGACAAAGATTGAAACGTGTTTTTAACACAAATGTTGAGGAAGGATCAAGCGAGAAAATTAATAATGGAGATTAAGTGGAAAGATCTAAAGGATGAAAATTAAATGATATATGATGTCTATATAAGAGATAAGAGATTTATTTCTGAATCGTGTGTTGTTGATATATGCTAAATCATACATGCAAATTTGATGCATGACTTATCAAACTGGTTAGAGACAAAACCAAGCATTTTTGCAGACATCGCCAAGAAAATAGAGGAAAAAGGATTACCGAGAAGAACAAGTATGATATGAACAGAAGTAAAAAAAATTATCAGAGGTATTTTGTACTTAGAATATATCTGAATATATACAAATCATTGTTGTATTTAAATTAGATCAATATTATATTAGTTTAACCATTGTTACAAATAAATCTCTTAACCGAGTGGGATAGTAAATCCTTATTATAACATTCAAAGAATGTTGATTATTTTCTTGTTGACCCCATAGTTAATTCCTGGTCAAGAGAGAACTGTTAGTTTTAAATCCTCTAACAAGGTCACATTTAACAGTGTGCATTGTAACCTTTAACAAGGTTGGCTCCTCTCCGAGCTCAATTCAGAAGAGTGAAAATATTTTGGGCTACCGGTCCCAGGTGGGTTTTCCCTTAAAATGGTTTCCATATTAAAAATCTATGGGACAGTGTATGAAGTTTGTGGATTGTTATTTTAATTTATAGTTTATTTTATTGGCCTAGATTGGTAATCAAAGTATTAATTTATTGACACTCGGTAAACACTATTGATGAAAGTTTAGGTTTACAGGACACAATTTCACTGAGCTGAGTTTTTATATGATTGAATTTGTTTTGTTATACATCTGGAGGAATTTTGGACTATAGGATAATTTTGTGAGGGCACCAACTCTAACTGATTCACCCCCCCGCTCACTTATTCTAACTGTAATAAGTATTCTAACTAATGTCTTAAGGGAAGATCATGAAAGTAATCTAACTAATGTCTTAAGGGGAGGTCATGTAAGTAATCTAACTATTTTCTTAAGGGGATGTTAAAAGGGGATGTCTTAAGAGGATGTATTAAGGGGATGTACATATCAACATAAATAAAATAATACATTAAATTATAGATAGCTATATATTGAAACTATTGAACCATAAAAACATGTACATAACAACATGCATAAAAAAATTGAACCATCAAAACATACATAACTATACATTAAAACCATTGAACCATCAAAACATGTACATAACAACATACTTAAAAGTATTGAACCATCAAAGCATGTTCATAACAACATACATAAAAGAATACATAATTTACCAAGCATTCATAACTATATATATCAAAGCATACATGTAACAACATACATATAAACATATATTCAATATCCAATACACTAAATAAGAATTCAAACTATAGAGTTGAAATATGAAAGTACGAGAGCTACAAAAACAAGTTTAGCCTAAAGCTCCTGATACATATAGTTTGGATCCTGTCTATCTTTTATTATCTCCAAAAAAATTTCATGTTCTTCAATAGGAAACCTCCACTTTTGATTTTTGTAGACACCTAAATTTGGTGAGGTGTACTAATCAAATCAAATGGAAGCTAATTAAATTAAATGAGACTAAATCAAATCAAAATCAAAGGAACAATAAATAAAGACATCAATTAATTAAATCTAAGCCTAAAAGGCATTAATAAAAACTATGTAACTAATTTAATCAATTAGTTAATATAGTTTAGATAAAAAATCAAATTTAACCCACTCCCTTACATGGCTAATTTAATTAATTAATTGAATTAGTTATATCCTATTTTATTTCACCAAAGGAGAGCAGAAATTGAAGAGCCAATGAGAATCAATAATTGAAAGCACATGGATTACTCCAAACTTTGCAACCTTGATTAGGCATTTGACCCTTGAACAACCTCACCACTCAATTTGTCTCATTTTCCAAACCTTTGAGACCAACATTTAAGTGGTCTCTCTATTTGAAACCATTTGAAATCCTTAAACTCAACCAATCCTAAATCATGATAAACTTAAATCTACCCCTACCCTTGGTAAATCCTATAAATACCAATCATTTTGAGAACATTATTAATCCTAGACATTTATGAGAAATTGCATCTATAGTATACATAAACCCCTTTGAGACCATAAGCATTTTGAGCATAATAGTGAATTGTGAGAGAAAATTTAAATGAATCGCATGAAAATTTGAGGAATTTGAGAGCTAGATTAGGCATATAATGTTGGATGATATCAGAATTGGGTACTACTGATGTTGTTGGCATTCATGTTTTGTCACTGATGTCAACATATGTTTCTATGGAGTGAATAGACTGGTTATTATTATTATATGAGACTGATAGAAGTGTACAAACACTGTACGAATGAATCAAAATAATAAAAGATGAGGATATGAAGAAGGATGTGTGATGACCTTATCCATAAGGTTACTTGGATTTATATTGCATATTGGTGATGCTACAGATGTGTTAGTGAAGACTAGTTTCTGGACTATGAGAGTGATGCTTGACAGAGCGAGTCTCTGTGTTTTGGGTATATCTTATAGGCGATGATGATTTAAGTTATGTGAGATTAACAAATGAGAGAAGGAAAATTGAGGAATTTTATTTGTTAATCACAAGTTGTGTGATTTTTGGTGACGTTAATTATGGTGTGCATTCTGGAGGAGACCTATTTGAGGTCAACTTCAGTTATGTAGTGTGTATTATAGATTGCAAGCATGGATTGTGGATCTTGGAGTATATCTAATGTATTTTAATTGATGTTTAATTATTGTAGGTACCTTGTGTATCTTAGAAAAGTGTTAAATAATTATTTTTATATTGGGAAAGCTTAATTGGCTGACCTAAACAATTATTGTAATAGGGTATATATGAGAGATCTTTTATTTTGAAAGATGTAGTATGTGAGAGTGGTATGATGAGAAGGTAATTGATTGGAAGAGAATTGTGGAAGCTATGATGCTTGATTGGCTACTACATGTAGACAAAAGTTTTTGATTATAGTACTTCATTGGAACTGACCAAGCAAAGACAATTGCTATCGAAAAGTTCACTGGATTGTATATTTCTTAAATACTCTTGTTTGGATTGTTAATCCTTGAGGGTATCTTTAAACTTCTATGGGTAGTGACCCCACTGTTACTCTTGACTCCTAATAGGGTCTGTCCTTTAATAGGAACTATGTACTGTAATGTTGTAATAAGCTCCTAACAGGGCTACATATTTTAATAGGGATACTATACTCTTAGTACATAATTTGTGTGTGCTAATTCCCACCAGGGTTTTACCTTTACCATGGTTCCCTCAAAAAAAAGGATTGTTTTATTGTGTTTGTATTATTGTGTTATCATTTGAATTGAAGTTTTGATTTACAAAGGTTAAAGTTTAATAATCTATCTCACAAGTGATTCACCCCCCCTCTCAATTATGCTTGTGGACTATTATTATTAACAATTCATATCAGAGCTACTGGTCCTTAGATGGAAAGCTTAATAGCTTGAGGTGATCCTTAAGATGTCTTACTAGAGGAAGGATAGTCTAAAATTTGATCCTGAAAACTTTGATAGTTGGAAGAACAAGATGAGAACACATTTTCTATGTTTGGGAATTGACTACTAGATGACCACAAAGAGAAAGGAAAAGATAATTATGGAGGATGGATTGGATAAAGCTACTGAAGATGAAAATAAGTTATTTTCATGTAATATGGTCGCAAATGAATCATTTGTCAGCGCACTTTCAGAAGGAGAATTCACAAAAGTAAAAGACTTAGATTCTGCACATGAAATTTGGAAGATTGGAAGCACTGGATGAAGGAGATAAGTTTACAAAATAGGTGAAGATACAAAAATGGATCACAAAGATGGAATAATTGAAACTGAAAGATGATAAGAACATTAGAGCTTATGCACAAAGAATTATATAAGTGGTTACTGGAATAAAAAACTATGGAGGTATTTTTTAGGAATAACAATCCAAAAGACAACTGAGAGGGGGGGGGGTGATTAGTTGTGATATAGATTATTAAACTTTAAACTTTACAAACCAAAACTATAATGAAAATGATAACACAATAAATTCCAACATGATAACACAACACTTGTTGTCGAGGAAATCTTGTTAAAGGTAAAATCCTAGTGGGAATTGGCAACCACAAATAATTTACTGAGAGTATAGTATCCCTGTTAAAAGATTTAGCCCTATTAGGAGCTTATTACAACATTAAAGCACATATTCCTTGTTACGAGAAAAACCCTATTAGGAGTCAAGTAAAGTAGTAGGATCATTTTCTAGGCACACTTCCCAAAGAAAGTTAAAGCCACCCTCAAGGATTCATAATTCAAACAAGTGTATATAGAAAATATACCATCCAGTGAACTATCTAATAGAAACTATCTTTGCTTGGTCAGTTCCAATGAAGTATTCTTATCACAAACTCTTCTCTACATCTAACAACCAAACAAGCCTCATAGCTTTGAATTCTCTTTCTTTTTAATCTCTTTCTCTTCCACATCTTTCCAAAAGAAAATATCACTCATATATACCCTATTACAATAATTCATTAGGTCGGCCAATTAAGCTTTCCTAATACACAAATAATTAATTAGGTCATCTAATTAGGCTTTCCCAATATACAAATATTTTTTTAACCCCTTGATAAGATACACATAGTACTTATAATGAGTAAACATCGATTACAATCCATCAGTTATGCTCCCATATCTACAATCCATGCTCACAATTCATATTACACACTACATGTCAGAAGTCGGCCACCAAATAGGTCTCCTTCTGAATACATGCCATAGATAACATCACTATAATTCTCACACCAATCAAACACCACCCAATATTCAAAAATATGTCTACAGTCCTTGAGTAATCTTTCTTCATCTAAAATATATTTTCCAGTAAGATATACCCAAAACATAGAGACCTGCTCTATCAAGCATCACAATTACAGTCTAGAAACTAGTCTTTACCAAATCAACTGTAACATCTGCAATATGAAATATTCAGCCAAGTGACCTTAAGTATAAGGTCAACACACATGCTTTTTCATATAACCAACTTTGATCATTTTGAAATATCCATACAATGTTCATACACTTCTTCTAGTCAAGTAACTATTCTGTCATCTTCATAGAAACATATGTTGACATCAGTGAGAAAACATGAATATCAACAACATGATCAATAACCAATATTGATATCATCCAACATTCTCCCCCTTTAGCATTAATGGAAACATATGGGAAAATTCGTCAACCCAAAATCAACTCAAAAATACTTTCTCCTCTTAATACAATCTTCTCAATATCCTCAACACAAATCTCCCCAAACAATAGGGATTTTCACATAGATTCCTTCCCTCTTTGGAAGAAATGGAAATGGGTGCCATAACTTATATATAATCTTCTATTCCTATGATCACTCCCCCTGAGGAGTAGATCCATACATCAAGTCCTAAAAATGAAATAGATTTGAATGCCACTGGACTGATGCATATCTGCATCAATTAATTATCACAAGGAGGGGCTCTGACCCCAAGCATGCTTTTGAGATACTCAAAAGAATCTTTTGGAATTTTTTTTGTAAATATATCTACTATATGTTCCTTTGTTCTAATATATTCCATTTTAATCTCTTTCTCTTCTACCTTCTCCCTCAAGAAATGATACTTAATATAAATATGTTTAGTCTTTGAATGCATTACAGGCTTCTTCAACATATTCACTGTGCTAGTGTTATCACAACGGATAACCACTGGTTCTTCAAAAATTATTCTAATGTCCTTCTACATTTGTTTCATCCAAACAATTTGTGTGCAAGTTGTTGCAGCAGCAACATACTCTGATTTAACAGTAGATTGAGAAATACAATTCTTCTTCTTTCTCAACCAAGAAACCAACCTTTTCCAAGGAAAAATGAACCACCACTAGTACTATTTTTTTCATTCACATTACATGCCCAATCAGCATCAGTATAAGCCTGTAAAATAAAATCATTTGATTTTTCATACCATAATCCATATTTTTTTGTTCCTTTCAAATATCTAAAAATTATTTTCACAGTAGCAAGATGTGTCTCTTTGGGATCTACTTGAAACCTCACCACAATACCAACTGCATTGGTAATATCTGGTCTAGTGTGAGTTAGATATTGTAGACCACCAATCATAGATCTATACTTTGTCTATAGTATACTTTGAGTCTCATCATTATTAGTTAGTTTTTGTCCAGTCACCATAGGTGTTCCAAAAGTTTTACAATCTTCCATTCCAAACTTATTCAACATTTCCTTAATATACTTGGTCTGAGATAGAAATATGTCATTCTTACTCTAATTAATTTGAAAACCAAGAAAAAAATTCATTTCACCAATCATTGACATCTCAAATTCATTTTCCATTTATTTAGAGACCTTCTTACTGATCTTATCATTGGCTCCAAAAAAGATATCATCAACAAAAACTTATATGATTAAGATTCCATCTTCATCAGTTCTTAAATATAAATTACTATCTGCATTACCTTTTCTAAAACCAATACAAAGTAGATACTTGTCAAGTATTGCATACCATGCTCTAGGTACTTGTTTCAGTCCATATAGTGCTTTGTTCAACTTAGAAAGCATTTCTTTATCCCCTATCAAAGGATATCCATAAGGTTTGTCAATGTAAACTTCTTCTTCCAGATCACCATTCAATAATTCTAATTTCAAATCCATCTCATATACTTTAAAGTCTTTATGTGCAACATAAGCAAGAAATAATCTCACAGCTTCCAACCTAGCAAAAGGAGAAAATGTTTCTTCATAGTCTACGCCTTCTTGTTTTGAGTAGCCTTCACATACCAGTATAACCACCCTAATTTGTTCTAATCTAACTATAGACCTCATTTTCTCTAAGTGTGATCATGCCCCCAATTATTTCCGGACAAATCTTCAATCAGCTGGCATAATTCATTGAAATAAGATTTAATCTCCTAAGTGATTTAATCACTAAATTTTATTAATCACCTTAGCCAATCAAAACCAATCACTTCAATACAAATCAATTCAAATCAAACATGGCTAAGGTAATTAATTTAAAAGGAATTAAATAAAATCCCTATTATACCTCATCACTTCCAAAAACCTATCTTCTAGCCTAAATTAATCTAATTAATTGGCTATAGTCCTAATTAATTATCAAAAGCAATCAAAAGCTTAATAATTAATTTCCCTATTTTTGAATGAATATATTACATATAATTCATTTCATTAATATTCCTCTTAACCCCTAACCTAACCTATCTCAACCACCTTAACCCTAGGTTCAAACCCATCCCAACCTATTCCCCCCATTCTAAAGCTAATCCTAATCTTAATCCTATCCTAACCCACTTCCTAATGATGTCACTTTCCTAAATTTGTGATTAGGAACTCAACCCACTTGAGAAAGTCAATTTTCTCAAGCTTGACTCCCTCTGAGTCCACTTTCTCAAGCTTGGACTTACACTCCTCACCATGCCTCTTGAATGCTCTCATTAATGCATTATTTATGGAGATTCCTCAAGCTCGTGTGTCATGAATGCCTTTGGCATTTATGTCTCTTACACCTCATTAATAGTTTTTACACCTCCATTAATGAACCTTGTCCCCCTCTCTCTCTCTTCATTTCTTCTATAAATAGAATGAGTTTTTGAGCTCAAATGGCCCTTAATTTTAGAATTGAAAAGTATTGTTATGCTATTAGGATGAATATAGATTCATATTGCATTTTAGCTTCCATATTTATGCATTGTTATAATATTGATTTTTAGAGCTAGAATGCATGTTTATTGGATATCTTTCTTAGTTTTAATTGAATCTTTCATGCTAGATTGTATATGTCATTGAAAAAGGCATAATCTGAGGGCTATTATTTTATTTTTCACACTCCTCCTAGTTAGAAAGTAATAGATCAATTTAAGTGGATTTACATGCTTTACTAACCTTATGTTCACTAATGTAATGATCTATTGAAGTGTTGTATCACAGGTAATAGGTGCACTATTTCACACACACAATCTACTACATCAGTAGAACATTGAAGGTAAAGAGCCTTAAAGAATCACTTTATCTTATAGACAGAACAATCTACTACATCAGTAGAACACTAGTCTCCTATGAACACAATTATAGAATTATTAAGAAAGCATGCTTAGCAGTTGTCTTTGCATAAAAAAATAAGACACTAGATGCTATCACATACAATAAGGCTCATTGCAAAGATAGATCCTTTGAAGTACCTCCTGAGAAAAAAAGCATTAACAAGACGTCTGGCAAAGTGGGTCCTCATTCTGAGAAAATTTGACATTGAGTATGTGGAAAAGAGGGCTATTAAAGGACAAGTCCTCACTGATCAATTGGCTAATTCACCACTTCAAGATGACGAGACTTTAATAATTGAGTTCCCTGATGAAACAATTATGCATCTCAATGAGCATCCATGGAAGATGTACTTTGATGGTTCTTTCACACAAAAGGGCTCTAGAGTAGGGGTTCTCTTCATAACTCCTCAAGGCTACAAAATACCAAAGTCCTACAAATTGATGTTTTCATGCACCAATAACATTTCTGAATATGAAGCATGGTTAAACAGTCTTAAACTTTCCATGGAATGGAAGATTGTAGAGTTACATGTGTATGGTGACTCCCAGCTCATTATTAATCAATTGAATGAATATTATTAGACAAAAGATGAGAAGTTGATTCCCTATAAGAAACTAGTTGATGACTTAAAGAAGTACTTTATCTTCATCACATTCCAACAGATACCCAGAATAGAGAACAAAGCTACATATGCTATGGCTACATTAGCGTCCATGTTACAACTGGAGGAACATCTATTCTACTATGATTTTTTGGTGGAAGAACTATCTTATCCAACCTTTGATACCCTTGAATACCAAGTAATCTATGCTTTAAACACCTCAGACCAATCTCGGTATGCTAATATGATTGCTTACCTAACTGACCAAACCATTCCCAATGATCTATCAAGAAATGAAAAACAAGCCTTAATCAGGACAACATCGCGTTATGTTCTCATAACTAATAACTTATATAGACGAGGTCTCGACAAGATGCTTCTTAGATGTTTAGAACACAAAGAGTTGGATTTCACATTAAACTAAGTCCACAAAGGTGTATGTGGCTCACATTCAAATGGATTTTCACTAGCAAAGAAACTACTCAGAGTAGGCTATTACTGGCCTACATTGGAAAAAGATGCTATTAAATTTTCCAAAATATGTCATAAATGCCAGACACATGGAAATCTCATCCATGCTCCTGCCAGAGAACTTATACCTTTCATAACACGTTGGCCATTTCATCAATGGGCCTGTGACTTGGTTGGACAAATATATCCTAATTCTTCAAATGGACATAAGTTCATCATTAAGACCACTAAGTATTTCACAAAGTGGGTCAAGGTCATTCCGCTAATCAAATCCACTAGAAAATAGGTGGCTATGTTCATTTTGAACTACATTATTTGTATATATGGGACACCCTCTTCAATCATAACAGACAATGGGGGCCAATTTATAAACCAAGACATTAATGACCTTTGTGAACAGTTCCACATTACTCAACATTGCTCCTCAATCTATTACCCTCAAGGTAATGGACATGCTAAGGCATCTAATAAGAATATTCTCAAGACCCTACACAGAACTATGATTAAGTCTGGCAGAGACTAGCATTTACAACTAAATCTGGCACTTTGGGCCTATAGAACAAGCATCAGAACACCAACTGGAGCCACACCATTTGCCTTAGTCTATGGCACTGAAGTAGTACTACCTATTGAGGTTGAAATCCCATCTTTGCAGATATCTTTACAAGGTCTTGTTATTGATGAGAAATACTGCATTGATCAGGTGAATTCTTTAGACTTACTTGATGAGCGCAGACAACAAACATTCGATCATCTAAAGGTGTACCAAGAATGAATTTCCAAGGGGTACAATAAAAATGTAAAAAAATGACAATTTCAAGTGGGGGATCTCATCCTAAAGGAGAATCCTAAGAACCAGGCTATCAGAGAATAGAAGGGAAAGTTTGAACCTAATTTGTTGGGACCCTATGTTATCACTGCTACTTTTGGGACTATAACTTATCAACTAGCTACACCTTAGAGAGATTTTCTTCTATATCCTATCAATACTCTACATTTGAAGTGGTTCTATGCTTGATGTTCAGCTAGCAGAGCCTGTACGGTAAAAATTTAGAAAATACCAAAAATAGTGGAAAAAGTCTAGAAGAAAAGGTATCCTTGGTGAAAACCTGGCAAACAGGCGCCTTGATACTACAAAAACATTCAAAAAAATAAAAAAATAGCAAAAAAAATTGAAGAAGATAAAAGTGCCTTGATGACAACCTGGTGAAACATGCATCTTGGTAGCAAACAGAATGAGAAAGTTTTTCCAAGTGGTGAAAAACCTGGCAATCAGGCATCACTTGTATTCTGTGCTCTATTTATCAATACATTGTTGATACCACACCTTGACGATTACACCTATGCTAAACATTGACTTTGTGTCCTTACAAAAATCTTATCCTCACTTGGGATTTGTCTACATTTTTGTCTTAGGAACAAGTCATTACACACTAGGGGCATCTTTGCTAACATGTTAGGTTGCGTCTACTAGGTTGTCATAGGATGGTTTGTCTTGTAACACAATGATACTCAATACTTTCACCAAACTATCACTTTCATGAAACAAGGATGGCACAAACATTGCACTAACCTAAACGATGTTTCTAAGACCTACATTGGATTGCAAACAAGAAAAAAACTCAGACAAGAAAACATATTGCTTAAATTCCACATTTTGATTCATGAATCTCTACTGTGCTTGAAAAATGAATAAATAGTGTTTTGAAAATACTACTTAAGCACGTAGTTTGACCTATGTTTGATTATGACCCTTTTATGAACCGATGATGTTTTAACTAGGGGTATCTAAGCAATTATAAGTTTTCTTTGATTGATTCTCAATTGATGATTATTCTGTCTTCCAAGTTACTCCATGACGTCTATGCAAAGACTAAGAGTCGCAAGGACAGGGGGCATAATTTTTTCTTGGTTTTCTGTGTATGGTGATTGTTCCAAGTGATCCTATAAATTTCACCTAACTTGGATGTTTATGGTAAGAGCTGCCAACATGAGTGGATAGCTGCATATATCTCGATCTTTGTTATGTGTAAACTATGGCGAGGTTGAAACAATTTCCTTGTCTATTTTCTAAAAAATTAGATTCTCACTAAGGTGTATGAAGCATAATGTACCCAAGGATATGAATTTTCAAGGTCATTACAGGTCCAATATCTTACCTTGCCCAGATTCTGATATAATAAAAGGAAGGTGACTAACTTGTTATCCTGGCTTCTATGCCTTAATGCCCAAGTCTATTTCTGACATTCCATCCAATAAACATAGTATTCATACTTTCATAATATCAGTGGGTATTAGTGATTGTTGTACTATTAGGTGGTATCCATTCCAAAAAATGCCCAATGATGATAACATGCTACAATGTATACAAATCAGTGATAGTCCTAAGAGTCTACATATAGATCCATTTAGAGATTGCATGATTCATTTGAAAGAACAGCATAAGGACTTGAGCTCAAAATAATTTCTATTTTTAATTCATCTAAAATCCAAACCAATTACATAATCCATGATTCCTGAAATCTTTGATCTATCAGGAATGAAATCGAACTCACCTTTTAACGTAATTAACTTGGCACCCATGTGTTTACTCTTAACACACCTTCTTTCCTTAACTTCTTCTAATCCTTTCTTTCTTGACCTAACCATTACATACAAGTGATACGTTCTTTCACTAGAGGGATTTTATTTCTTTTTCCTTCAATTTTGTTCCCAAAGGGGCATGATCACACTATCATCAATCAAATTCTTGCCTGAAACATCATTAAATAATCACTTTGTTATAAAAAAACTAAAAAGGCATGATGACTCCTTCACTAAGTCAAAACTATTGGATTGAAGGCTTCGGTTCTCACAAGATGGATATCCTATGTCTACTTTTTCTAACATTCTTATTAAGCTCTTGGCAACTTCATACTGACTTTTGGACGACAACCAAGTTTGGAATTAGTATTATCAATCTTTTGATAAAAACCAAGTTCAAGATTTGTATCTTTAGAATATTTTATTGACCTTTGTATGACAACCAAGTTCAAAGTCAATTTTATCAGTTTAGTTCAAATCATGTGCAAGACTGATCTCATCAAGCATTTCATTTGATCATGAGTGAAATTCTCAAAATTTATGAAGTCAATATCAAAACTTTCTTTGAATCAATGTGCTTCTCACACATCTATTCAAAGAAGGGAAAATGTAACCACCCTAATTTGGTCTGCTCTGACTATAGACCCTATTTTTCCTAAGTATGATCATACCCACAATTATGTCTAGACAACTCTTCAATCGACTGGCTTAATTCATTCAAATAAGATTTAATCTCCTAAGTGATTTAATCACTAAATTTTACTAATCACCTTAGCCAATCAAAACCAATCAATTCAAATCAAACATGGGTAAGGTAATTAATTTAAAAGGAATTAAAGAAAATATCTATTATACCTCATCACTTGCAAAAATCTATCTTCTAGCATAAATTAATCTAATTAATTGGCTATAGTCCTAATTAATTATCAAAAGCAATCAAAAACTTAAATAATTAATTTCCCTATTTTTGAATGAATATATTAAATATAATTTATTTCATTAATATTCCTCTTAACCCCTAACCTAACCTATCTCAACCACCTTAACCCTAGGTTCAAACCCATCCCAACCTATTCCCCCCATGGTAAATCTAATCCTAATATTGATCCTATCCTAACCCACTTCCTAATGATGTCCCATTCCTAAATTTGTGATTAGGAACTCAACCCACTTGAGAAAGTCAATTTTCTCAAGCTTGACTCCCTCTGAGTCCACTTTCTCAAGCTTGGATTTACACCCCTCACCATTCCTCTTAAATGCTATCATTAATGCATTATTAATGGAGATTCCTCAATCCCATGCCTCATGAATGCCTTTGGTATTTATGTCTCTTACACCTCATTAATGTTTTTTACACCTCCGTTAATGAACCTTGTCCCCCTCTCTCTCCTCATTTCTTCTATAAATAGAATGAGTTTTTGAGCTCAAATGGCCCTTAATTTTAGAATTGAAAGGTATTGTTATGCTGTTAGGATTAATATAGATTCATATTACATTTTAGCTTCCATGTTTATGCATTGTTATAATATTTATTTTTAGAGCTAGAATGCATGTCTATCGGATATCTTTCTTAGTTTTAATTGAATCTTTCATGCTAGGTTGTATATGTCATTGAAAAGGCATAATTTGAGGGCTATTATTTTATTTTTCACACTCCTCCTAGTTAGAAAGAAATAGATCAATTTTAGTGGTTTTACATGCTTTACTTACCATATTTTCACTAACACAATGATCTATTGAAGTGTTGTGTCACAGGTAATAGGTGCACTATTTGACACACACAACTAGTCTAGCCTTATTTCTTACCATTGTTCCTTCCTCATCCATCTTATTTCTTAAAACCCATTTAGTTCCTATAACATTTTTTGTTCTTAGCCGTTGGAGCCAATTCCCAAGTATTGTTTTTCTTTATTTGTTCAAGTTATTCTTCCATAGCTTTAGTCCAAGATTCATCTCTACATGCTTCATCAGCAGTCTTTGGTAAAACTTGAGAAATCAAAACAATTTCATCTCTAACTCTATCTCTAGTCATCATACCTTTATTTTCATCACCAATAATTTGATCTTCAAGATGGTTCTGCTTAACATGCCTCAGATTCTTTGGAGTTTCAGTAACTTCAATCACTTCTTCAATCTCATTTTCAATCATCAAAGGTTCTTCAGGTTCAGCAGCGACCTCTTTCATCTCTATAATCTAACCACAGTCATACATTCTTTCCTGAATCTGAAAATTTTCATCTATCCTCACATTGGCACTTTCAATCAACTTCCTCAATCTCTAAGTGAAACATTTATATGCTTTACACTTAGTAGAATAACCAAGAAAAATTCCTTCATCACTTCTAGCATCAAACTTCCCTATCCCATCATCTATTTTGATATAACATTTACTTACAAATATTCTGAAATATTTTACAGTAGGTGTATGATCAAACTATAATTCATAAGGAGTCTTACTTGTACCTTCTTTAATATGTATTATATTGAAGGTGTACATAGCAGTGCCAACTATTTCTCTCCAATGAACATGTGACACATTTCCTTCCAACAACATAGTCCTTGCAACATCTAATATAGTTGTGTTTCTTTTCTCTGCTATCCCATTATATTTTGGAGTTCTAGGAGCTGATGTCTATCTATATATTCCATGTTCTTCATAGTAGGTATTAAACAAATCTAATGTAAACACTCCACCTCTATCTGATCTCAAACATTTTATCTTCAAACCAGATTCATTCTCAACTTTCTCTTTAAATAACTTTAATTTGTCAAATGATTCAGATTTATCTCTCAAATATGTAACCCACATCATTATAGAAAATTCATCAATAAATATTATAAATTACCTTTCACCATAATATGATCTTGTTCTTGTAGGACCATACTGATCTGTATGCACCAGATCCAACTTGCATTTTGCTGAATAAGATTTTCTTTTAAAACTGCTTCTGGTATGCTTCTCCATAACACACTATCTACACATAGTGTTAGATGGCTTCACAATCTTAGGTAGATATCTTACAATATTATTTATACTTTCCTTCACAATGTTATCAAAGTTAACATGACAAAATCTTCAATGCCACAGTTAGTTTTCATCAAGCTTTGCAATCAAACAAGTAGCTTCAGATGTATTCAATTCAAATACATTATCTCTAGATTTAGTACCAGATGTGATCAAATATCCTGATTTACTTCTGATAGAGCATTTCCCATTAATGAATTTCAACTGATAACCTCTATCCACTAACTGTCCAACACTCAATAGATTATGCTTAAGTCCATCAACAAGTAATACATTGACATTATTTGTCTTTCCATCCAGAGAAATAGATCCTACTCCAATGATAAGTTTAGGAGTATTGTCACCAAATCTAACAACACCACCATCATATCTTTTCAAACTCACAAAATTATTTTTATCTCTAGTCATATGATGTGAACAACCACTGTCAATAACCCATTCAGATTTATTTTCAACATGAGATACTAAGGCTTTCTCCTCATGTATAGGTTCATCATCCTTGATAGCAATAAATCTAATTTCATCACAATCACCATCATCATCAGAAATACCCTCATTAGCATAATAGCATTCCATATCTTTAGGATACTTTGATTTGTAAAAATTATTTTTTTCTTAGAAACCCTTGTAGGACATCTAGATGCAAAATGACCAATCTTGTTACATGAAAAACATTTCAAAGGTAATTTTCCTTCAAATTTACCCTTAACCCTCTGCTCTATTCTAGTGATTAATTTTACCACTTCATCTATCTTTCTTTCTTCCTCATGTATCTTTTCCCATTCCTCAACATATTCTCCAAGCTCTTCACTTAGGTTACAATTGCTGGTGCTCGCAATTCTAGATAAGGTCATTTTGTTCTTATGCATGATTTCCTTGAATGCTGACTCAACTTTAGGTAAAGTATATCCCAATTCTCTGACCTCAAAAGTAGTTAGATTTCCAATCAACATCTCTCTAGTGAATTTTGATGTCAAAGGTCTAATCTCCTCTATAGCTTTTACTTTGGTTCTATATGTAGGTGTCAAAGATCTAAGAATCTTCGCAATCACTTCTTCCTCACTATAAGTACCCCCAGAGTTTCTAATTCTAGTAACCACTTCAGTAATTCTCAGTCCATATGCCCTAATGTTCTCATCTTCTCTCATCTTTAGTGATTCCATCTTTGTCTTCCAGTTCTATAGCTTTGTCTATTTTGTAAACTTATCTCCTTAATATAGTGCGTCCAATCTTGTCTAGATCTCATGTGATGAATCCAAGTCTTTTACTTCTATGAATTCACCTTCAAAAAGTGCACTAATCAATGATTCCCTTGCAACCATATTACATGAAAATAGTTGCTTTTCATCTTTAGTAGCCTTCTCTAGATCATCCTTAATCTCTATCTTCTCATTCCTCTTTGTGATAATCCAATAGTCAAGTCCCAAACATAGCAAATGTGTTCTCATCTTGTTCTTCCAATTGTCAAAGTTTTTAGGATCAAATTTCAGACTATCCTTCCTGTAGTAAGACATCTTTAGGATCACCTCAAGCTGTTAATCTTTCTCTATAAGGACCAGTAGCTCTGATACCAATTTTTAGTAATGACAGTCCACGAGACAACTGAGAGGGGGGTGAATCAATTGTGATATAGACTATTAAAATTTAAACTTCATAAACCAAAACTGCAATGCAAATGATAACACAATAAATGGAAACACAATAACACAATACTTGTTGTTGAGAAAACCCTCTTAAAGGTAAAACCCCATGGGGAATTATCACCCACAAATAATGTACTGATAGTATAGCATCCTTGTTAAAATATCTAGCCCTATTAGGGGCTTATTACAACATGACAATACACAGTCCCTATTAGGAGATATACCTTGTTAGGAGTGACAAAAATTAGTAGGCTCACTACCTAGGAAAAATTCCCAAAGAAGGTTAAAGCCACCCTCAAGGATTCACAATCCAAACAAGTGTATATAGAAAATATACCATCCAGTGAACTATCTGATAGAAACTGTCTTTGCTTGGTAAGTTCCAATGAAGTATTCTTATCACAAACTGTACTCTAAATCTAGTAGCCAAACAAGCCTCACAACTTTCACTTCTCTTTCTTTTCAATCTCTTCCTCTTCGACATATTTCCAAAAGAAAAGGTCACTCATATATACCCTATTCTAATAATTCATTAGTTCAGCCAATTAAGCTTTCCTAATACACAAATAATTAATTAGGTCAGCCAACTAGGCTTTCCCAATATACAAATAATTGTTTAACTCCTTGCTAAGATACACATGGTACCTATAAAAAGTAAACATCAATTATAATTCATTAGTTATGCTCCCAAATCTGCAATCCACACTCACAATTTATATTATATGCTACATGTTTGAAGTCGACCACCAAATAGGTTTCCTCCAAAATACATGCCACAGCTGACATCACTAGAATGCTCATGAAAATAAAACTTAACCCAATATTCAAAAATATTTCAATAGTCTTCTAGTAAGCTTGCTTCATTTGAAATATCTTCTCCATTAAGATATACCCAAAACACAGAGACCTTCTCTGTCAAGCATCACAGTTACAGTCTAGAAACTAGTCTTCACCAAATCAACCATAACATCTGCAATATGCAACATACAACCAAGAGACCTTATGGATAAGGTCAACATACATCCTTCTTCATATAACAAACTTTGACCATTTTGAAACATCGATACAAAGTCTGTATACTTCTTCCAGACAAGTAACCAGTCTGTCATCTTCACAAAAATATAGGTTGACATCAATGACAAAACATGAATATCAACAAAATGATCAATACCCAAAATTGATATCATCCAAGAATATTTATAGTTAGGAAGAAGTTATTATGAATACTATTAGATGTCTAACACCTTCATACAGAACTAAAGTACAAGCCATAGATGAGATTATACCTCTAACACTGAACTTCAATAGAGAGATGTTGATTGGAAAGCTAACTACTTTTGAGGTCATATAACTGGGAGATTATTTACCTAAGTTGAGTCAACATTCAAGGCGACTCTGCATAGAAACAAAAAGACCTTATCTAGAACTATAAGCACTAGCAATAGTGACTTGAGAGAAGAACTTGTAGACTATACAGATGAATGGGAACATACACAGGAAGAAGAAAGAAAGTTATATTAAGTTGTAGCCCTGATCACTAGAAGATAAAAGAGAGGTAAGGGTAAATTTGAATGCAATTTATCTTTGAAATGTTTTTCATTCAACAAGATTTGTCATTTTGCATCTCGATTTCCTACAAGGGTTCTAAAGCATAAAACTACATTTTACAAATCAAATTATTCAAAAGATAAGGAATACTATTATGCTATTGAAGGCGTTTCTAATGATGATACGATTGACTATGATGAAAATGGATTTATTTCTATTAAGGATGATGAACCTATACACAAAGAAAAAGCTTTAGTATCTCGTGTTGAAAATAAATCTGAATGGGTTATAGATAGCGGTTGTCCACATCATATGACTGGAGATAAAAACAAGTTTGTTAGTCTAAAAAGATATGGTGGTGGTGTTGTTATATTTGGTGACAATACTCCTAAGCTTATCATTGGAGTTGGATCTATTTCTCTAGATGGAAAAACTAATACTGACAATGTACTTCTTTTTGACCAACTTAAGCATAATCTGTTGAGTGTTGGACAGCTAGTGGATAGAGGTTAGCAATTTAAATTCATTGATGGAAAATGTTCTATCAGAAGTAAATCAGGAGACTTGATTGCATCTGGTACTAAATCTAGAGGTAATGTATTTGAATTGAATACATCTGAAGCTTCTTTTTTTATTGTGAAGGTTAATGATAGTTGGTTATGACATATAAGATTTTGTCAGGTTAACTTTGATAATATTGTGAAGGAAAGTATGACTAATGTAGTAATAGGTCTACTTAAGATTGTGAAACCATCTAACACTATATGTAGAGAGTGTGTTATGGGGAAGAAGAATAGAAGCATTTTTAAAAGAAAATCTTATTAAGAAAAAGGGAAGTTGGATCTGGTACATACATATCTGTGTGGTCCTACAAGAGAAAGATCTTTTTATGGTGAAAGGTACTTTATACTTTTTGTTGATGAATTTCCTAGAATGATGTGGGTTATATATTTAAGATAGAAGTCTGAGGTATTTGAAAAATTCAAGATATTCAAAGAAAAAATTGAGAATGAATCAGGTTTGAAGATAAAATGTTCGAGATCAGATAGAGGTGGTGCGTTTACTTTAGAATTATTTAATACCTACTGTGAAGAGCATGAAATATTTAGACATACATCACCACCTAGAATACTAGAACAAAATGGGATAGCAGAGCGAAGAAACAAAACAATATTAGATACTGTTTAGGCTTAGAATTGTCACCCTAACTTAGGCATTAGGGCTATATGACAATTCCATCCTCACAATGGAAACCTCTCCTAGCTGTGGGTAGGCTATGAGTGAAGAGGAGTCTCTGGATTGTAGGCCAGTTCCTATAAGATACAGTATATCACTTCCTGATTGAAACTGAATTGGGAAAAGGGATAAGAGGTTTGTAACTAAAATTGCATAATGGAAAGGTGATACACCGAAGATATTCAAACTCTTATATGAAGCTTCAAATTGACTTATACTTAACACACTCTGGTGGATCTTTGTTTATCACTCACTGATCAATACATAGGTTAATCAAAAGTGGATAACTAGGGTTTTCACCACAAGCAATACTCTTCTCGTTAACAACATGCACTTTCCACAAAAGGCTTATATCTTTGCAATATATAGTAGGAATTACTATTATTCACTAGTATATACTTGCAAAAATATTACTCTTATATGCAGAAAATCGAAAACAGGAACCTTGAACAATGATCACAATCAGAAATATGAGTAATTGAGTCAATTCTATTCTTCTCCAAAATTCTATGAGAAAATTACACTCATAAGTTTCAGAATCATGTCAAGGAATGGTAAAATTCACTTGCATAATAACGGAACCACATAAAGGTAATGACAATGGAATACAATGGTAATATAGATCTCAATGGTAGGAATTTGAAAATTCACTAAACACCTCAATCTCCTCCAACTTGACCCCCCTTACAATGAAAAAGCTCTTTCCCTAAATAGCCAACATGGCTTTTTGAAAAAAATTCCCTCCAAAATAAAAGGTTTTCAAAAATACATTAAACACCTAAGTTTAAAATCCACCTAACTTAACTATTTTCCATCTATAATCATCCCTCTTTGAATGATTTTAAGCATTATTGTGGAGGTTATATTTAATTGAACACATGGCATTCGAATATGAGGAAAACCCGATCTTTCACTGCCTAGTTCTGTTGCTTTACACTCGGCATTTGATTTGAGGAAAACTCGATTACGTTGTGATCACCACCAATGTTTAAGAGGTAACTGTGGTGTAATTATTACCATTGCTGATCCCCAGGAAGTAACTGTGGTTTTGTTGAAGCTCTATCGACATGACTATTTTCTCATCGAAGGGGCAAACTGTGATTATCAAGGCACTTAAAAGTATCGAGGTGGCAGTTTTTTAAGAAACCCGAAGCTCTATCACTGACATTGCATTTATGTCACCACAGTGGAACTCAAAAGATAGTAAAATACATTGAAGAGGCAGTCTGTCGGTTTCATTTGTCTTAGGGTTTTTTCCATCTTCTTTCTGTGTGGCCTCCATGTAGAAAATGCTATCTTTTGTGAAGTCCGCCATGCTTGCAAAGGGAAACTTGGAGTTCTTTGAATGAATGGCATGAAACTCTATCAATGTAACTGTAATTATACTCCATGTTGGAGACCGCGACTTTCAACCATGAATGAACTCGAACTCAATCTGTAAGTCTGCATTTATCAAGGTGCTTTGATATTGGGGTTTTGATGATGTCGTGCCATGGAAAATGTGACTCTCAATAATGAACTTGCTATTTTAGGAACTTGTATCCACCATGGGTTATGGGTCTGCAGCTTATCTAAAGGCTCAGGATTCTGTGATTGTCTGTCGACTTCTCCATTGTATTTATGAAAACACCACAGCCACCTTGGAATGGTTTGAAGCTATGGCAGAGGTGTCAAATGGGGATAGCCTCTCCCACAACTTCAGACTCATCCCCAGCTGTCTGTGTTATATGAGACACCATCATTGCTTCGGCTATGAATTGGGGAGTCCTCTGCCACAGGTTTAGACTTATCCCCAGTTCGCTGTGTAACTTTGAGACACCACAACTGCATAAAATAACTGGTCTTCAAACTCGGCCACAGCTGTCACTTGGGTTTTCATCAACATTAAAGGTGTGAGCTTATGACTGAAAGATGTTGTAAGTTTAAAAACTCTGAGCTTCATGACAACTTTCAGTCATAAGCTTTATATCTTTGATGCAAATTGTAGTAAGTTTGAAAAAAAAATCAAGCTCTATGACATCTTTCCGTCATAAGCTTCACATCTCTCATGCCAGTTGCAGTTATACTTCAAGTTCATGGGGAAGAAACACATGCATTTGAAGATAAGTTGTTTTTCTCTCTGTCATCTTGTTCATTTAATGATCTTCTCTTCATGTCTTAAAGATGTTCCTCCATTCTATTTCTGTCCGAATAAAAACACCAATGCAGTCTTGTCTGAACCATGAACACAAAATATGGTGTCTTCTTATGCAAAACATGTTAAACAACTCATTGAAAACTCATAAATGTTTAAAACACACTCACAGGTTCTTGAATAAAACAGTGTTTTTCCCATTTCTTTGAAACACCACACATAATAGATGCATGGATTCTGTCTGAGACAAACCCGATATGATGACCATAAATGTCATTCTATTTGCTTTATCTGATGAACTCTCTGCATGAAAACTCTGTCAATGCTTGATGTCGACTGTCATCACTCTGCCTTAAGGTTGACTGTAGCTATATTTGCATCTTCACTCTATTTCAATGTTTTGAAATAAAACATCCTTTACTACTGTATGACAAAGATATGGATAGAAAAAAACAAAGCCATAAAACATGGAAAATATGGAGAGCAAAGAACATGTTTCTGTTAAGATACCTATCTCACTATATTTAAAAACACACATAGGTAGCATCAAATGCTATTCTGAAGCATTCTTATGACATCATATGCATAACAACTTAAATCATGTTTTAGGACTTGGAGTAATAAAATCAGAAAACCCACAGGGTTCGAGCACGAGCTCATGACTCCCATGGACTTCTAAATTGAAACCCTAATCTATAATCAATGATTTACATGAATACTTGCTCATTTTTATTAGCATGAATGCTTATCATTTTGTTCAAAATTCCAATCTGAGAATGTGAAATGTAAACTCTGCATAACAACTATCTGTCATTTTTGTGTTCATATTTTATTTAATGCTGTAGTTGATCACCAAAATGAAGTTAGATATAACAGAATCTTATGTTGAATTGAAATTGTTTGATTCTTGTACATTTTTGCAATTCCTCTCATTCTCTATTTCATGCTTAGTGTTTGTTAGCATTATGACATCTTTTCATACTTTCTGCATATGATTGGATTTTGGATAACAATCTTGGCGACCTCTGATGGATGTCCGCCTACTTGACATTGGAACCAGTAGCCTAAATAGTCCATTGGGCATTGAGTCTGTTGAGCACCTACGAAAACCCTAAATCTAGTCTATGGATATAAGAAAACCCTTCCCCAATGATTGCGGGTATGTTTATGATCTGTGGTAGTGAAGCAAAAAAATTCATTATCACGAATTGTAAATGTATTTTTGATCATTGAGGAATGATTTCCTTATGTTTGCAGATTAGGACAGCAACCTTAGAAGACCTTGAATCTTGCAGACTTATTGAAAACTGGAAAACTAAAACTAAAACTGACCTAAATGTGCCTGACAGCACTTAGGTAAATTGGAAATCTAACCTATCCTAACCTAACCAGCCATAAATTTTGCTAAACAAAACCATTTACTAGTTCATTGAAATATTTTCCTTTCCTCTTCAAATTGCAATAATGCACATGCTTATTGGCAAATACCAGAACACTGAACCATGAAGCATATACAACCAAGTCATGCAATATTTCAAAAAGAGAGGAAATGTTTTGACTTACTTCACTCTTCTGATTGGAATCTGAATCATCATGTTGTACTAGATATTTCTGATTTACCTCCTCACAAAAAGGAGTTGCTGTAAATGAGGACTCTCCTTTACTCTCCAACTGGGCCAGATATCGGATTGGACAGCCTCTTGAGATGTGAAATTCTGAATTTATGCTACTGGATCCTTTGCTTCCCTCTGGTTCTTTATGGCTATCCTGCATCATTAGCTGCCATGTGAGATCCTCCTCCATGGTCAAAACATCCTCATATTCTGTAAAATCAGCTAGGAACTCATCAAAACTACTGATCTCCTGTGAATCTTGAGCACTTGATTCCAACTTGCAGTCCTGCACATAATCATTAGAAAGCATGTCCTCCAAAATAGAGCACTTTTGAATAGGCACAAATTCTGGCCTCTCAAGCTTCTCACAGAAATCTACAATAATGTTTTCAAAACAACTCTCTAAGCTTTGATCAGCTTCTTCGTCATGGACACTCTGCTGTACCGAAGTGATCAAAATCTCTTCTTCTTTCTCTTGATCTACAAAAGAGGGTAACTCCTCAAAGAGAAGTACAACCACCTCTTGCTGGTCAAAAGAGTCTCTTGTAGCCAATGATGAAATTTGTTGACTATCCATCTCAGAATATACAGGAAGATCTACAACTAAATCTAATTCTTCTGGTTCTATCTGATTTGAGCTAATAACCTCCTTCTCAGCTCCCTGATCTGGAGATGACTCACATGTAACCACCTTGATAAGATTTGGCATTTGGAAGCCAGGGTGCTTACTCCATGAGGGCTGCCATGGAAAATTGATATCTTGCTCATCTGGCTCAGCTATATTACA
>MU226986.1:3059666-3084855 GCA_018584345.1 Thuja plicata
AGGAACCTTGAACAATGATCACAATCAGAAATATGAGTAATTGAGTCAATTCTATTCTTCTCCAAAATTCTATGAGAAAATTACACTCATAAGTTTCAGAATCATGTCAAGGAATGGTAAAATTCACATGCATAATAATGGAACCACATAAAGGTAATGACAATGGAATACAATGGTAAGATAGATCTCAGTGGTAGGAATTCAAAAATTCACTAAACACCTCAATCTCCTCCAACTTGACCACCCTTACAATGAAAAAGCTCTTTCCCTAAATAGCCAACATGGCTTTTTGAAAAAACTTCCCTCCAAAATAAAAGGTTTTCAAAAATACATTAAACACCTAAGTTTAAACTCCACCTAACTTAACTATTTTCCATCTAAAATCATCCCTCTTTGAATGATTTTAAGAATTATTGTGGAGGTTATATTTAATTGAACACATGGCATTCAAATATGAGGAAAACCCGATCTTTCACTGCCTAGTTCTGTTGCTTTACACTTGGCATTTGAGTTGAGGAAAACCTGATTATGTTGTGATCACCACCGATGTTTAAGAGGTAACTGTGGTGTAATTATTACCATTGCTGATCCCCAGGAAGTAACTATGGTTTTGTTGAAGCTCTATCGACATGACTATTTTCTCATTGAAGGGGCAAACTGTGATTATCAAGGAACTTAAAAGTACCGAGGTGGCGGTTTTTTAAGAAACCCGATGCTCTGTCACTGACATTGCATTTATGTCACCACAGTGGAACTCAAAAGATAGTAAAATACACTGAAGAGGCAGTCTGTTGGTTTCATTTGTCTTAGGGGTTTTTCCATCTTCTTTCTGTGTGGTCGCCATGTAGAAAATGATGTCTGTTGTGAAGTCCGCCATGCTTGCAAAGGGAAACTTGGAGTTCTTTGAATGAATGGCATGAAACTCTGTCAATGTAACTCTAGTTATACTTTATGTTGGAGACTGCGGCTTTCAACCATGAATGAACTCGAACTCAATTTGTAAGTCTGCATTTATCAAGGTGCTTTGATATTGGGGTTTTGTTGATGTCGTGCCATGGAAAATGTGACTCTGAATAAAGAACTTGCTATTTTAGGAACTTGTATCCACCACGGGTTATGGTTCTGCAGCTTATCTAAAGGCTCGGGATTCTTTGACTGTCTGTCGACTTCTCCATTGTATTTATGAAAACACCATAGCCACCTTGGAATGGTTTGAAGATGTGGCAGAGGTGTCAAATGGGGATAGCCTCTCCCACAACTTCAGACTCATCCCTAGCTGTCTGTGTTATATGAGACACCATCATTGCTTCGGCTATGAACTGGGGAGTCCTCTACCACAGGTTCAGACTTATCCCTAGTTCGCTGTGTAACTTTGAGACACCACAACTGCATAAAACAACTGGTCTTTGAACTCGGCCATAGCTGTCACTTGGGTTTTCATTAGCATTAAAGGTGTGATCTTATGACTGAAAGATGTTGTAAGTTTAAAAACTCTGAGCTTCATGACACCTTTCAGTCATAAGCTTTATATCTTTGATGCGAATTGTAGTAAGTTTGAAAAAAAACTTGAGCTCTATGACTTCTTTCCATCATAAGCTTCACATCTCTCATGCCAGTTGCAGTTATACTTCGAGTTCATGGGGAAGAAACACATGCATTTGAAGATAAGTTGTTTTTCTCTCTGTCATCTTGTTCATTTAATGATCTTCTCTTCATGTCTTAAAGATGTTCCTCCATTCTGTTTCTGTCTGAATAAAAACACCAATGCAGTCTTGTCTGAACCATGAACACAAAATATGGTGTCTTCTTATGCAAAACATGTTAAACAACTCATTGAAAACTCATATATGTTTAAAACACACTCACGGGTTCTGGAATAAAACAGTGTTTTTCCCATTTCTTTGAAACACCACACATAATAGATGCATGGATTCTATCTGAGACAAACCCGATATGATGACCATAAATGTCATTCTGTTTGCTTTATCTGATGAACTCTCTGCATGAAAACTCTGTCAATGCTTGATGTCAACTGTCATCACTCTGCCTTAAGGTTGACTGTAGCTATATTTGCATCTTCACTTTGTTTCAATGTTTTGAAATAAAACATCCTTTACTACTGTATGACAAAGATATGGATAGAAAAAAACAAAGCCATAAAACATGGAAAATATGGAGAGCAAAGAACATGCTTCTGTTAAGATACCTATCTCACTGTATTTGAAAACACATATAGGTAGCATCAGATGCTATTCTGGAGCATTCTTATGACATCATATGCATAACAACTTAAATCATGTTTTAGGACTTGGAGTAATAAAATCAGAAAACCCACAGGGTTCAAGCACGGGCTCGTGACTCCCATGGACTTCTAAATTGAAACCCTAATCTGTAATCAATTATTTATATGAATACTTGCTCATTTTTATTAGCATGAATGCTTATCATTTTTTTCAAAATTCCAATCTGAGAATGTGAAATGTAAACTCTGCATAACAACTATCTGTCATTTTTGTGTTCATATTTTATTTAATGCTGTAGTTGATCAGCAAAATGCAGTTAGATATAACAGAATCTTATGTTGAATTGAAATTGTTTGATTCTTGTACATTTTTGCAATTCCTCTCATTCTCTGTTTCATGCTTAGTGTTTGTTAGCATTATGACATCTTTTCATAATTTCTGCATATGATATTTCAACTTAGAATTCCTAAGTGAACTTCAATCCATTTATAATAGTCAACTGAATGCAAAAATGTACTTACTGTAATACCATCTTTTAAAGTTTGGGAACACTTTCATGATAGTGACATCACATACTCTGTTCCAGTCCTTTCTTGTAGTCTCTTTGATTTCTTCATGTGTCTGAACAGTAACTCCTTCCAATCAAGAATCACTCTTTTGCATAAAACAATGGAGTTCGAGCACAGGCTCGTGACATCCACTCTTTTCTTTTGTTTACTGCATTCAGTCATGCATGTTTGTTCATTTGCACACACATCAATATTCAATTTGTTGGGTCATCACATGACATGCATCAGTCAGTGTTTATGGGTGAACGCTATCATACATTCATTCATGAATACTGGCTGACTTATGTGATTGGATGGACTAACAAATTGAATTTGAAACATGAGAGAGATTTCTTTAATGAAGCTATCAAGTTCCTTTCAGTCAGATATCAGACCTGTTCAAAATTGAAAACATACACTACAATAGATGTTAAAAGTGAAAAGTTTCATGTTTAAAAACACGTCCCTTTAACACTATCTTATAGTGAGTGCTGATTTATGTTTTCTTTTACATTTATTGCTTCAGATTGATATGCAGATACAAGTAGATAGTTGATGTATGTAATTTTCCCTTGCATTGCTTAGATCCATCAGGATCTAACCATTTTCCTTTTCCTCTCTTTTGTGCAGATTTTTTCCCTAAGGACCTGAATGATGATGGAGACTCGGGAGTGACCTAGATGAAGATGGGGACCTGAAAAAGCTACCAGGAGATACAAGACAAATACAAGGCAATGCATGGGACCCCTATTCCATACCTCAATTGTTTACTTTCATTTGCAATGTACTATGTTTATTGAAACATGAAATATGAATCAAAGGACATTTGTACTACATTCTTATGAGTGCACAATGTAATGATCAATGATGAATTTTGAATATATAATAATTTGATCAATACTTAGAGTAAATGAACATCTGATAATAAATGTAATAAGTGAATGCGAATCATCAAAAACTACAAAATAGTTTTAACTGGGTAACAAAAGAATGTAAATTTCTGTTTTAGTGTCTATTTTGTTGTATGATTGGATTTTGGATAATAGATACTACCAGAACTATGCTGCTAGAAGGTAATGTATCACATGTTCATTGGAGAGAAGCTTTTGGTACTATTATGTACACCTTGAACAAAATTCATATCAGATCAAAAGGTACAAGTAAGACTCCTTATTAATTATGGTTTGATCATACTTTTATTGTAAAATATTTTAGAATATTTGGAAGTAAATGCTATATCAAAAGAGATGATGAGATAAAAAAAAGTTTGATGCTAGAAGTGATTAAGGTATCTTCTTTGTTTGTTCTAATAAGAGAAAAGCCTATAAATGTTTCAATCTGATATTGATGAAGTTCATTGAAAGTTTCAATGTGTGGATAGATGAAAATTTTTAGATTCAGGAAAGAATGTATGTCTATGGACAGATTGCAGAGATAAAAGTGGTCACTGTTGAACCTGCAGAACCATTAGAGGTTGATGATGAGAATAAAGATGAATCAATTGAGCTTAGTGAGACTCCTAAGACTCTGAGGTATGTTAAGAAGAATTATCCTAAAAATCAAATCATTGGTAATGCAAGTAAAGGAATGATAACAAGATCTAAAGTAAGAGATGAATTTTTTTTTATTTCTCAAGTTTAACCGAAAACTACTGATGAAGCATGTAGAGATAAATCTTGGACTAAATCTATGCAAGAAGAACTAGAACAAATAAAGAAAAAAAATACTTGGGAATTGGTTCCAAGACCTAAAAAAAAATGTTATAGGAACTAAATGGGTTTTTCAAAACAAAATGGATGAGGAAGGAACAATGATAAGAAATAAGGCTAGACTGGTTTGTAAAGGTTACTCACAACAAGAAGGCATAGACTTTGATGAAACATTTTCTCTTGTTGCTAGGTTGGAAGCTATGAGATTATTTCTATCTTATGTTGTACATAAAGACTCTAAAGTATATTAGATAGATGTGAAATCTGCATTATTAAATGGATATTTGGAAGAAGAAGTCTACATGCACCGAGAGCATGGTATGCAAGACTATATAGGTATCTACTTTGTCTTGGTTTTAGAAAAGGTAATGTAGACAGTAATTTATATTTAAGAACTGGTGAAGATGGAATATTAATCATAGAAGTTTTTTATTGATGATATCATTTTTAGAGGCAATGATAAAATGAGTAAAATTTTCTCTAAAGAAATGGAAGATGAATTTGAAATGTCAATGATTGGTGAGATGAAATTTTTTCTTGGTTTGTAAATTGATCAGAATAAAAAAGGTATTTTAAAATCTCAGACCAAGTATCTTAAGGAATTGTTGAAGAATTTTTGAATGGAAGATTGTAAACCTATTGGAACACCCATGGTGACTGGTTACAAACTTACTAGTAATGATGAAACTCAAAGTATTTTTTAGATAAAGTACAAATCAATGATTGGAGGTCTACAATATCTAACTCACACCAGGCCAAATATTTCTAATGCAGTTGGAGTTGTGGAAAGATATCAAAAAGATCCTAAAGAGACACACCTTGCTTCTATGAAAATAATTTTTAGATACTTGAAAGGAACATTAGAATATGGATTATGGTATGAAGAATCAGATGACTTTATTTTACAAGCTTATACTGATGCTAATTAGGTAGGTAATGTGGATGATAGAAATAGTACAAGTGGTGGGGAATGTTTCCCTAGAAAAAGGCTGGTTTCATTGTTAAGTAAGAAGCAAGATTGTACTTCTTAGTAAACTGTTGAATCTGAGTATGTTGCTACTGCTATAAATTGTACCCAAGTTGTTTGGATGAAGCAAATGTTGAAGGAAATTGGAATAATTTTTGAAGAGATAGTGGTTATCCATTGTGATAACACTAGCACTCTGAATATGTTGAAGAATCATGTAATTCCTTCAAAGACTAAAAATATTTCTATTAAGTATCATTTCTTGAGAGACAAGGTAGTAGAGAAAGAGATTAGACTTGAGTATATTAGCACAAAGGAACAAATAGAAGATATATTTACAAAACCTTTTCCAAAAGATGCTTTTGAGTATCTTAGAAGCATTCTTAGAGTGAGAGCCCCTCCTAGTGATAATTAATTGATGCAGGTGTGCATCAGCCTAGTGGATTTCAGAGCTATATCATTTTTGAGACTTGATGTATGGATCTACTCCTCAAGAGGAGTGATTGGAGGAACACTATAGAGCACATTTGTGTGATTTTTCACCTCGCTGTTAGGCATGAAGATTTAAAAAAGATACACCTTATAGAAGATTCAAGAAGAGTTATGGAACCCTTTGTCATTGTTGTCAAATGGGGAGAGATTCTATGTCAAAATCCCTACAGTTTTAGGGAGAATTGTATTGAGGATTTTGAGAAGATTGTATTAAGAGAGTACTTTTGGGTTGATGGATTTTCCCATATGTTGACATCAATTCCAAAGGGGGAGATTGTTGGATGATATCAAAATTGGGTACTACTAATGCAGTTGGCATTCATGTTTTGTCACTGATGTCAACATATGTCTCTGTAGATTGAACAAACTAGTTATTAGTATTATATGAGACTGACAGAAGTGTACAAAAACTATATGGATGAATCAGAATGAGCGAAGATGATGATATGAAGAAGGATGTGTGATGAAATTATTCGTAAGGTCTCTTGGCTTAATATTGCATATTGGTGATGGTACATATATTTTAGTGAAGATTGGTTTCTGGACTGTGACAGTGATGCTTAATAGAGCGAGTCTTTGTGTTTTAGGTATATCTTAGAGATGATAATGATTCAAGTTATGGGAGCTTAAGAGATGAAAAAAGGCATATTGAGGGAATTTTATTTTTTATTGCAAGTCGTGTGATTGTTGGTGATGTCAGTTGTGGTGTGTATTCTAGAGGAGACCTATTTGGGGCCGACTTCACATTTGTAGCATGTATTGTGGATCGTGAGCATGGATTGTGGATCTTGGAGTATATCCGATGTATTGTTATTGATTTTTACTTATTTTAGGTACCTTTTGTATCTTAGCAAGGAGTTAAATAATTATTTTTATATTGCAAAAGCTTAATTGGTTGACCTAATCAATTATTTTAATATGGTATATATGAGAGATATTTTCTTTTGAAAATATGTAGTATGTGATAGTGGTATGATGAGAAGGTAATTGAAAGCTAGAGAAGTGTGAAAGCTTCAAAGCTTTATTGGCTCCTGGATGTAGAGAAGAGTTTGTGATTATAGTACTTCATTTGAACTGACCAAGAAAATATTGTTACTATCAGATAGTTCATTGGATTGTATATTTCTTATATATACTTGTTTGAATTGTTAATCCTCGAGGGTGGATTTAACTTTATTTGGGAAGTGTGCCTAGGTGGTCAGCCTGCTATTACTCTTAACTCTTAACAGGGTTTGTCCTTTAATAGGGACTATGTAAAACAATGTTTTAATAAGCTCCTAACAGGGCTAAATATTTTAACATGGATACTATACTCTCAGTAGATCATTTGTGGTTGCTAATTCACATCGGGGTTTTACCTTTAACAGGGTTTCCTCAAACAAAAAGATTGTGTTATTGTGTTGGCATTACTGTGTTATCATTTGAATTGACATTTTGATTTATAAAGTTTAATGTTTAATAACCTGTCTTACAAATGATTCACCCCCCCTCTAAGTTGTGCTTGTAGATTATTATTCCTAATATATCAATCATCATTTCTCATTCTAAGACTCTCACTAATGGAGATTAAAGATGAGAGCTTCTTTATCATGCTTAGTTAGAGAACCATGGAATTTTTTTTGTTTATTTGTCAATTATTTTCTTAAATTTAGATTATCTTTCCATAGAATTGATAGCATTCAAACTGATTTCATTAAGGTATTATTCACATATACACAGTTGCCACATCCTCTTTTTTGCCAAGAATGTATTCAATAAATTGAACACCATTTTTTTCTATCTTGATTTCATGATAATAGGTGCCTTCAATAATAATTGAACTAGTTGGATATGTTTGTCCAGCACCATCTAAAAGTTCTTTAGGCAACTTGTATTTTACTTTCCTACATATTAGTAGATAATAATCTACACTTTCCTCATTGTTAGGATCCACAACCACAACAAAAATATCACCTTGTATCATCTTAAAATGGAAGCACTTCCAAGTTAAGAGTGTTTAGCCCTCCTTAGGAGACATTTTTGACCTCTACCATATCATCATCCTATTTCTGCATCATCTCATGCTTCTGTGCTTGTTCAGGACCCTTATTGGGCCTCTTCGAGCACCTCCTACCCCACCTGGCATATTTTCCAGGGGTTCTGGCCCCCTGGGTTAGGGTTGAACTCAACCTTGACCTAGGTCAAGGTCGACCTGGCCTTGACCTGGGTCCCCTTTTAAATTAGGAAACTTTTTGGCTGCCGGGGCTCATCAAAAATTCAGTTTTCCCGCTTCCAGGTCGACTGTTTCAGGTTCTGAAGCATTGCTTCCTAAATTTTATTTAATATAGGTCCTTTTCTAGAGGCATAGGTTTAATTAGAATTTAATTATCCTATGTAGGCCTCCTTGGAAGATTTTTCCCTAATTTCATATAAAAGGAAGCATTTCTCTCTCATTTTCTCTAAGTCTTCTAAGTGCAAAAAGCTCTAATCAAGATTTTGTCAAGAAGCAAGAAGGTTCAAGAATCCATTCCCAATCTCTCAAGGTGTTCAAGTCTTCCTCTCAATTATTAAAATTATCCATTGAAGATCAAGGATTCAAGCTTTCAAGCCTTTAAAGGGATTAGGTGCAAACATTCAAGATTCATCATTCAAACCCTAGGTCTAGCCATCATGGTGGTGTGATCTTCCTCCAAGATCCTTTGTGCATCTTCAAGACTCTTTCATCATCTCTTCAAAGTGAATTTCAAGCATACAATCATGGAGGTTCATGGTTCCTATTGAGTTCATTCTTTCATACTTACATACTTACATACTTACATACATTTGAATTTCAATTACATATCTATTTGAATATCATAGCTTCATTGTTAGATTCAATTCTACTACTTGCTAACATTCTATACTTTATTGATTTCAAGGTTAATTCCTAAATTATGGTTTGACTAAGGAAAACCCCTCCCCCCCAACAAACAATCTCCTTTTTCTTGTAGGTATAGGTACAAAATAGTTGATTTGAGACTAGATCTAGATACCCTTTTCAGAAAACTTCTGAAATCTGTGAACAAAGTCACTTTCAGATCTATGCAGGTCAGGGTTGACATTATTGGGTTAGGGTTGACATTTTTGGGTCAAGGTCAACCTTTTTCATAAGGTGAAATTGAAATAGAAAAATATTTCTAGGTTTTGTTCTTATCCGCGTTCCGGTTTGGGATCAACTGTCATTATTTCCAGAAACTCAATATAGACCTCAGAAAATAGCATTATTTGATTTGCAACATTTCAAGGTTAGTAAATTTCTCCTACTTCTTCAATTACTATTATACATCATTTATATGCATATAATTAACAGAATTTAAGGTATCTCCTTTGTTATTCTCCCTTCCAAATAGTTGATTCATTTGTGCATTAGCCCTTCTTTGGGGTTGATCAACTTGGATCTCCCATTTGTGCATTTGAGGACAAAAAAGGAACATCTTATCTTCTCCTTAATCACAATTTAAATACTTAATCAATACAATTCAATTAGGGTTAAGGAATTCAATACCTTCTAGGCAACTTAAAGAACAATTTACACATCAACACTTTACATTTCAAGACAATCAATTCACAATAATCATAACAAATCAATCAAACCATTCTTTTTTAATACAGTATACATTTCTAACAAACATATCTCTATTCCATCCTTGTTACATTTTGGTAAGATATACTTCATTCATCAACTCCTAAAACATTTATCTTACATTTTTTTGAACCCACAATAGACAACTCCTTCTCTTTGGTGTTAGATTTACATCTTAGATTACAATTTGCATTCATAAATACAAAAACACTTTTTGCATTTTCATCATGAAATTATTTTGGTGTATGGAAAATTTTCTCATTATGCTTCTTTTAGCATCTCTTTATAATACCTTTGATGTCTATGAGTGTGTCATCCATTTTATCATGTTTATCAATCTTCATTTTTCACTTGCTTATGCTATTCTAAGATTGACCAATACTAGTGTCTGTACTTTCAAAACTTTAATTAAGAATTTGTGTAGTGGACTTATTGTTCTTTTAGATTATGTGAAGAATTTGGTAGATGACACTCCATTACCTAATCTTCCTAATCCTAATCTTAACATTCTTAATCCAATCATTTATAATAATCCCACTCCTATTCTTCCATCTTCCATCCCTAGTTCTTCTCATACTTTTGTTAAGGCTCAAACTATGGTACAAGATGAGGATGTGCAAGAATTTCTAGATTTACCTTCTCCTTCTTATCGTATCCATGGTGATAATAAAGGGAAATCCAAAGAAACTTCTCCTAAAACCATTGTTCCACCTTATACAACATTCTCTCATGAACATCATAATCAATCAACTCCCATAAATGCTATGCAAGATAGGTATACTACTAGATACACTGTGGTAGATAAACAAGGTTATAAGGGTTTAGGACTTGGTGTTAATGAGCATGGAATTAAAAACCCAATCAATGTATCTCGTAAACATGATATGCATGGTATACGTTATTCATCTTCTCAATTTCATGTGGCTGATATTAATTATCATCCTCCTCTTGATATTCTTCTTCCAACACCTACCTTAGATCATCCTGATACTCCTCAAGATGTGGCTAAAAAAGTGTATGTCCAGTTAATGAATTCAAAGAAAGAAAACTTTATACCTATTCCGAAAAATGCTTTACATAAGTACAAATTTCCTTTCCACAATAGTAATAAACATTTACTTTCTGATTGTGTGCATTTCAAATTATATGTTAGAGATAGAGCTTCTTGTGGAATTATATCTTATTCCCGAGTGGTATTACAATTTCTTCATAATTTTGACATAGGGTATTCCCCTCATTCTTCTACAAATTAGACTATGCTTCTCCTTTTGTCTCTTAAACTGGGGGGCAAGAGGTATTCTCTTCTAGTCTTATAGGATCCATTATCCTCTTAGCATAAATGTTGTTTTGAGTATAATTGGTTATTCTTTCTGCATTCTATTATTATAACTTCTTACACTCATGATATTCTTTCTAGGACATCTGTTTTGGAAGGATATCTCTTATTTTTATAACTTTGTTGATATAATTTGATATATCCCTTTCCGTCATCTCTAGGGGGCAAGGTATTTCCTCTTTCTACCTCTATCTAAGGATCCACTTTCCTTAGCATAGTGGCATTTGTTTATGTTACAAACATTATTTTCCTTATAAATATCTATGTTTTGACCATTGATACCTTCTTATTGGAGAGGTGATTGTCCTAGGTCATTACCTTTTCTTTATGTTGCAAACTATGTTCTCTATAAACTCTTGCCCTTGCTTTTGGTTAGAGTTTGTTATCCTTAATTCCAACATTCCTCATCCTCTTTATTGCAAGGAGCTTTATGATTGAATCTTGGGTCCCTCTTGCTTTTCAAAGATGACATTTTATCCTGAGCACTCCTCTCTGGTAGGGCTCTTGTTGATAAGATCTCTTCCTCTTTGAGGATCTTTTTTCTATAAGTGACATATCCATTTCATGATTATCTATGTTCTTAGATGTAAGGGTCAAGGCTCTTCGCTAAGACTATGGTATACATTGTTGTTAAGTTGGGTATCTCCTTACCTTGTGAAGTAGGTATCCTCTCTTCCTCTTCCTTATCCTGCCTAGTAGGTAGCCATGATAAGGAGGGGGGCTTATATAGGGTCTCCCTTGTACTATAGTTTACATTTATTTACATTTTGCAGCATGCTAAATCCTTGGAAGGTAACACACAAGTTGCTAAATCCTAAAGAGACACGCATTTTTAATTTTATGTTTGCTAAATCCTTGGAGGGTAACGCACATAAGTTGCTAAATCCTTAAAAGATACACACCCTTTTTATTTTATTTTACAATATGCTAAATCCTCGAAAGGTAATGCACATAAGTTGCTAAATCTTGAAAGGACACACATTTTATATTCCATAGTGATACAAGAATGTTGATCTATGGATATTTTCAAAAAGTTTTCAGAAGACGCATTTACAATTACAAGCATAGTTTATGGGTGAACCTGTTGGGCTCTCCCTCCATGGTGATTCATAGTAAGGTGGGCATCTTACTAGGTGAGGTAATCACTATCTCTTTTCTCTCTTTTGCTTTCATTCTAGTAGGATTAGATTATGAAGCTATGTTATCTATGGTGTTGTTGTTGTCTTACTTATGTAGGCATGTATGTTCTTCTATGATTGATTTCTCTTTATTCCCATATCTTTATGTATGTATGTTGAGTTAGAATCCTTGGTTTGGGTGCTCATATCCCTGACTTAGTGATATTCTATCTCATTGCAATCCACTAGGATCCTTCTATTCTAGCTTTACTATGAGCACATTCAATTTTTGTACTCCCGCTAAAGTGGGGGCTTAATGTATCATCTTAAAATGGAAGCACTTCCATGTTAAGAGTGTTTAGCCCTCCTTAGGGGATGTTTTTGACCTCTACCATATCATCATCCTATTTCTACATCATCTCATGCTTATGTGTTGGTTCAAGAAACTAATTGGGCCTCTCCGGGCACCTCTTACCCCACCTGGCATATTTTCCAAGGGTTTTGGCCCCCTAGGTCAGGGTCAACCTCGACCCTGACCTAGGTCCCCCTTTCAAATCAGGAAACTTGTCGGCTATCAGGGCTCATCAAAACTTTAGTTTTCCCACTTTCAGGTCAGCTGTTTCAGGTTTCGAAGCATTGATTCCTAAATTGTATTTAATATAGGTCATTTTCTAGGGGCATAGGTTTAATTAGAATTTAACTATCCTATGTAGGCCTCCTTGGAAGATTGTGCCCTAATTTCACATAAAAGGAAGCATTTCTCACTCATTTTCTCAAAGTCTTCTAAGTGCAAAAAGCTCTAATCAAGATTTTGTCAACAAGCAAGAAGGTTCAAGAATCCATTCCCAAGCTCTCAAGGTGTTCAAGTCTTCCTCTCAAGCATTTAAATTCTCCATTTAGGATCAAGGATTCAAGCTTTCAAGCCTTTGAAGGGATTAGGTACAAACATTCAAGATTCATCATTCAAACCCTAGGTCTAGCCATAATGGTGGTGTGATCTTCCTCCAATATCCTTTATGCATCTTCAAGACTCTTTCATCATCTCTTCAAAGTGGGAGTCAAGCATAAAATCATGGAGGTTCATGGTTCCTATTGAATTCATGCTTTCATACTTACATACTTACATACTTACATACTTACATACATTTGAATTTCAATTACATATCTATTTGAATATCATAGCTTCATTGTTAGATTCAGTTCTACTACTTGCTAACATTCTATACTTCATTGACTTCAAGGTTAATTCCTAAATCAGGGTTTGACTAAGGCAAACCCCTCCCCCCTGAAAAAAAATCTCCTTTTTATTTTAGGTACAGATACAAAATAGTTGATTTGAGACCAGATCTGGATACCCTTTTCAGAAAACTTCTAAAATCCATGAACAAAGTCACTTTCAGATCTATGCAGGTCAAGGTCAACATTATTGGGTCAGGGTTGACATTTGTGGGTCAAGGTCGACCTTTTTCATAAGGTGAAATTGAAATGGAAAAATATTTCTGGGTTTTGTTCTTCTTTGCATTTCGGTTCTAGATCAATTGTCATTGTTTCCAGAAACTCAATATAGACCTCAGAAAATAGCATTCTTTGATCTACAACATTTCAAAGTTATTACATTTCTCCTACTTCTTCAATTACTGTTATACATCATTTCTATGCATATAATTAAAAAAATTTAAGGTATTTCCTTTGTTATTCTCCCTTCCAAATAGTTTATTCATTTGTGCATTATCACTTCTTTGGGGTTGATCAACTTGGATCTCCCATTTGTGCATTTGAGGACAAAAAAGGAACATCTTATCTTCTCTTTAATCACAGTTGAAATACTTAATCAATACAATTCAATTAGGGTTAAGGAATTCAATACCTTCTAGGCAACTTAAAGAATAATTTACACATCAACACTTTACATTTCAAGATAATCAATTCACAATAATCATAACAAATCAATCAAACCATTCTTTCTTAATACAGTATACATTTCTAACAAACATATCTCTATTCCATCCCTGTTACATTTTGGTAAGATACAGTTCATTCATCAACACCTAAAATATTTATCTTACACACCTATACAAATGAATTTTATTTAAATTAAAATCAAAATTTTAAGATAAAATTTGAACATCACTTGTGATAAATTATAATTAAATAAAAAAATATGTATGCTCACGCACCTGTAACAACTAAATAAGAAACATGTTCATAATCAACTGAATATATAAGATCATGAATGTTTATGTCAATGTCATCATCTTCATAAGGAGGCATTCTGATTAACTCCTTCATATCCCATCGTAAAACATATCCGTTTGCAATATTCTCACAATGACTCATTAGATTTTCCTCAACACAGTCAGTAAAAAAGCATGATTTTTCTCTTACTTGAATCCATGAAGGCTTGTGTTGTCCTAGTCATCACTTGATGTAAACTTCTAATACTAGCAATTATTTGACAATTGTAATGATTAGATCGGTCTATATCTGTAACAAATATGAAATGAAAGTTGCGCATTTTTAGATCGACAATTATGATAAAAGTGATGAACACAAAATAAAAATTTAAATGAATTTTCCAAAAAAGTATTTTACCATTCACATCAATAAAATAGTGTTTGTTGTATTTGGTGTCCCGACTAGCAAAATGACTTTGACACCATGGTGCAGTAGTACCTAGGTAGGCTAGTTGTTAAAATGCAAATTAGGGTTTTCTCCTTCTTTGTTTTGGCTTATAGTGGTTCTAGGAAGACCACTAGATGAATAAATGGAACAAGAGTCCTAGTGTGTGAAGTGTTTTATAGGAGGATGTGTCTTATTAGGTCCTTAATGACCTTTAGGTGCATTTAGGTCCAATTAGGTGTTTTTGGAATTTTGTGGAAAAATGAGCCAAGAAAGGTAATAGAGGTCCTATTTTATGTTATTTCATCATATTTGGTGGAATGGACAAGTTTGGGTACAATTAGACTAGGTTTGGAGACCAAACTCAAAAGTTGCAAAAAGTTGTCAATATTGTCATTGACAACATTGACAACTTTTATGACAAGATTACATATTTAGTGGAATTGGTTAGATAACTATCTAAAACTGATGAATTAGTGTTTGGGTCAACTATATATGACCATCCTTGAGATGTGTGTAGCATTGGAAAGTTTGAGTAATTTTGTGTAAGGACTGTATTTGTGAATAGTAGTGATTGTTAAGGTGTTTTGAGGTGATTTGATAGTTTAATGGATTGAATCCAATTTTGTGATCATTTTTTTGTGTAATTTAGGTTCTTAGTAGAATTTGTGTGGTGGTAGTTATTTTGATTCAGTAGTTTTATTTGTTTGTTTTAATTATTTTGTTTTCAGCACTGTCGCTGTTCTGAACTTGGCATTACGAACAAATGGGGTCTTAACTCCATTTTCCACCATGGCATTGGCAAGGGTCTTTGGATTATGAGAGTAAACTCCATGTACATTGTGTAAAATTTAGGAGGGGCCCAAGAAGTGATGGCAGACATTTATAAGATGCTGACCTAGGCGAGCCAGTGTGGCATGGATAGGGGTCACCATTAGTTGCAGAGCCATTTTGGTGGATTGAACACATTCATAGCTTCAATAAAAGCTTGTAGAGGGTTAGGGTAGAGTTTTGTGTGATACCAAAGATGAGTGGGAAGACTTGGTGAGAATTATTGGATAGCAAGGAAGGAGTTTCTATTAGACTGGTTTTGAAACCTTCAAAACCCTAATTTATAGCCTTGATTATAGGCAGAGCTGTATGGATAGCTTGAGAGCCCTAGACCTAGAAAATATCTAGTGTCTCAGTAAAGAGTGTCTGGATCCCAAACCTATTTGGGCACTTCTTAAGATTTTTTACATGAATATGCAGAAAAAGTGACTAAATAGGGCTAATTGCTTGTAGCCCTATTTGGTAAGCAGTTGTGTGGGCTCTTGGAACTCGATTGGAGTTTTGATGCAAAGTGTGCTTGAAGGTGTTAGAAAGGGTCCTATGAACACCTTGGATACCCTAATCCTCTTTTTGGATTGAGCATTGATCCATTTGGATCAATTGGATCCTTTTAGGCCAAAGATGCAAGAAAGAACAGTTGGGGTCTAGGAGAAATTTTTGAAGTGTTTTGTTCTACAACATGGTGTTCACTAGTTGAAGGAGTTAGGATCTTGTGATAAGATAGCTAAGGAGCCTAGGGTTAGTGAAAGAACCCTATTAGGTCTTAGAGTGACCTAGGAGACCATAGAAGAGGTCTTAGAAGATGCAAAACTAGTGCTACATCAGAGTGGTATCAAAGCAAGTTGAGAAACTTGGGATTATTGGTTTATGTCAGAAGTGGAATCTTGTGGTTCTACAAAGATGGTGAAAAATGCAGAATTAGCCAAGGACATGGATGAGAAAAAGGAGAAAAATATAATCCTTGAGGATACCTTTCGTGCAATGAGATTAAAGATGGAAGAACTAGTAGATGCTACTAGGAAGAAATACTATGAAGTTGAGTCAAGTAGTAGGGGTAAGAAGAAGATTGAAGAGGAAGACTTCATCCCTAAACCAGATCCAGTATTGAATGAGGAACCTTTCTTAAAGGCCATAAAGGAATTAAGTGGAAAATATTTGGAAGGGATACCTTTATTTGGAGGAAAGATGGATATTGAGACAATCATGGACTGGATTGAAGCAATTGAGAATCACTTTGAGTGTGAAGGGATAAGTGAAGCCCAAAAGGTTAAAGTGGCCAAGTCTAGACTTAGAGGGTCAGCTTTGACTTGGTGGAAATACCTTCAGGATGAGAGGGTAAACCTGGGAATGCAACTAATAGAAAATTTGAATGCTATGGTAACAAAATTGAAGGAGAGTTATCTTCTAGAGGACTATGAAATACAACTTCATAGGAAGAGACAAAACTTGAAATAGAAAGACCTAGATGTGGCCTCATATACTGAGGAGTTTCAGAGATTGTGTTTAAGGTCTAAATTGTAGGAAGAAGAGCCAATAAAAGTGGCTAGGTACTTGGGTGGATTGAAGTGGAACATCAAAGAGTATATTAGCCTATGGACACCTAACACTATCCAAAAGTACCATCAATTGGCTATAAAGGTGGAAGAAAAGAATAAGAAGAAAGTGGATTCTACCTTCAAGAACAAAAATAACAATAGAGGTAGAGGGAGAGACCAAAGGGGTCAAAGAGGAGGCTACGAAGGCATGGGTAGTGAGCAAAGGTCATAAGGAGAGAATAATTTGACCAAGTAGGAGACTAAGAATAGTTCAAGAGGAGGCTATAATAGAGGAAGAGGTAATCATGGTGGTCCTAATAGAGGAAGAGGATGTAGGAGTAGTTCTTATTTTGCAACCATGAAATGTTATTATTGTGGACAACTAGGCCATCCAGCCTATAGATGTCCACACAAACCTTCTACATAAAATACTGATAAGAGGATAGCCTATGCACATGAGGACACTTCAAGTGTCAAAACCCCTGAAGTAGACCATCTAGACTCAGAGATGGGTGAGAAACTAATGTTCATAAGGGTCTTAATAAGGCAACCAGTCAAGGATGAGCCAAACATAGGAGGGAACTTTTAGAATCAGATGCAAGATCCTCGGTAAGGTGTGTAAGGTGATTGTGGAATCTGGATCCATAGATAACATCATTTTAGAGGAGGAAGTGGTGAAGCTTAAGCTAACCAAGATACCCCATGTGAACCCCTATAAGGTGACATGGCTCAACAAAGGCCAAAGTTTGTTGGTCAATGAGAAAACATGGGTAGAGTTCTCAAAAGGAGGGTATAAAGATAGATTGTTTTGTGACATCCTACCAATGGATGCTTGCCATTTGATTCTTGGAAGACCTTAGAAATTTGATAATGGGGCATTGTATGATGGGAAAGAGAACTCCATCACTTTCAAGAAAGGTTTCAAGAAAGGAGGGAAGGCCTTCAAAATTTACTCATTACTAGAGGACGAAGGGCCACAGACCAAAACTCCTAGTGTTATGTTATGCAATGGAAATGAGTTTTTAAAAGATGTCAAAGGTGATGAGAGTGAGGGGTATGCCATTGTGCTGAAGCCCAAGGAAGAAGAAGGATCAGTAAAGACATAGTGAGCGATGGCACTCCTTCAACCCTACCACCTAAGAGAGGTATAAGTCATCAAATAGACTTTGTTCCAGGGGCATCCTTTCCCAAAAAGGAAGTATACAAGTCAACTCCAAATCAAAACTTGGATGTAGAAAGACAAGCACAAGAGCTCTTGGTTCAAGGCTTGATCAAGAAGAGCACTAGCCCTTGTGTAGTCCTAGTTGTTTTAGCATCCAAGAAGGGGGGAAAGTGGATATTATGAAAAGATTCAAGGGATATAAATAGGATCACAATAAGGTACATATTACCAATCCCAATAATAGAGGATCTTATGGATTGCCTAGGTGGGGCAATGTACTTTAAAGAGCTCAATTTGAAGAGTGGTTATCACCAAATCAGGCTAAAGGAAGGTGATGAATGGAAAATGGCATTCAAGACCACAGATGGGTTATATGAATGGATTGTTATTCCATTTGGCCTCTCTAATACTTTGACCACATTCATGAGGCTCATGAATGAAGTGCTCAAGGACTTCATAGGTAAGTTTGTGGTGGTATATCTTGATGATATAATAATATTTAGTAAGACAAGAGAGGAGCATATCAGACATGTTGAGGTAGTATTGAAAAGGTTACATGAAGAGAAATTGGCCATTAACCTTAAGAAGTGTGAGTTCTTTAAACAAGAGCTAGTTTACTCAACCTTTGTAGTGTCCAAGGGGTCTTTGAAGATGGACAAAGACAAAGTTTTTTCCATCCTAAACTGGCCTCCACCTACCAAAGCCACAGAGGTAAGGATTTTCCATGGCCTTGCCCAATTTTAAAGAAAGTTTGTTAGGAATTTTAGTGGGATATGTGCACCTTTGATGGATACTATAAAGGGTGGGGTCAAAACTAAGTTCAGATGGATAGTAGAAGTAGGGAAAGCATTTGATTTTTTGAAGAAACAAGTGGCTACTCAACCAATCCTAGAGTTTCCAAGCTTTGAGAAGTTATTTACCATTGAGTGTGATGCTAGTGGATTAGTAGTAAGAGGGGTATTGATTCAAGAAGGTAGGCCTATTGCCTTCTTTAGTGAGAAATTGAATGAGGCTAGGAAGAAATACTCTTCTTATGATTTGGAACTATATGCACTAGTTCAATCCTTGAGAAAATGGAGACACTATCTGTTACCCAAAGATTTTGTGGTATTCACTAAAAATTAGGCTCTTAGTTACATCAACACCCAATAAAAGTTGAGCAACAAACATTTGAAGTGGATGGAGTACTTGCAGGCATTCACTTTTACTATAAAGCACAATAAGGGTCAACTTAATAAGGTGGAAGATGCCTTAAGTAGGAGGTTGTTGACAGTGCAAGAATTTCACTTGAATAGCATTGGGATTGAAATTTTGAGAGACCTATACAAATAAGATGATAATTTTGGTGAGGCCTATAAGGTATGTGTTGATTTTGAGAATCATTTTCATAGCAAGTTCTCTAATTTTACTTTACAGAATGGATTGTTGTTCAAGGGAAATCAGATGTGTGTACCCAAAGGTTCAATGAGGATGAAACTCATCAAAGAGAAACATAATGGTTCTCTAAGTGGTCATTTTGGTAAGGACAAGACCTTGGAATTGGTCCAAAGGTTCTACCATTGGCCAAAGTTGGTGAAAGATGTCACCAAGTATGTGGAGCAGTGTGTTGTATGCATGAAGGCAAAAGGAGGAATGAGTAATGTAGGGTTGTATCAGCCTCTACTAGTCCCTAACAGGCCATGGGAGTCTATGAGTATGGATTTTATTGTGGGCTTACCCAAGACTAAACAAGGTTATGATAGTATTTATCTAGTTGTTGATAGATTTAGTAAAATGGGGAATTTTATCCCATGTAAAACTATTAATGATGCTAGCCACATTGCTTATTTATTTTTCAAAGAGGTTGTGAGGATATGAAAGCCACATTGGTTCTTTGTTCATGATATGAAGTATTCTTGTTTTGGTTTTGAGATGAGGTTTTACAAAATCCAACAGTTTCCTTCTTGCAGTAAATATATGCGTGAATGACTTCTACATGTACGACTCCTAACAGAGTCTTGGGAAATGCTCCTTCAACATCATCTAATATGGACTTGAATGGATGCTTCTTGAAAATGAATCTTTTCCTTTCAACAATGTCAAATACAACAAGGGTTTCCATACTTACTTGTTACTTGATTAAATAGGGTTTCAGGACAATTTTGAACCGACGCAACAGCTAGGGTTCTGTTTCAATCTTCAATCCATTCACAAACCAACCAAATTTATAAATTCCAATTATTTTATTCTTAATGCTCCTTTTCTCTATGAATTTTATGATCTCAAATGTAAACAATGAAGATAATCGATTATTTCACCAATTTATATAATGTTTTCTACATTTAATGCTTATTACCATACTCGTTTTCACTGAGAGTTTCAAACTTTGTTCTTAACAAAGTATAGGCAATGTGTGCATGCATACTACCTTAGTTCATGATAACATACATGAATCCATAGGCGCATACTCAGAGGTGAGTATACTAGCCATGCAGGGGTTTAGAGCTAGAATAGGCCCCCCTAAGACCATGAGGGTCAACTAACTAGAAGTAGAAGCTGCATCCACTAAGGATGCATAAAATGCCTAGTTATCATTATTATCCTTCTTTACTTCAACCCAAATTTTATTTGAATCTGCTTTATCTTATACAAACTTAACTTCTCCCGATTCTTCAAATAGTGACTTTTTATGATTCTCTTCTCTTTGTGCTCTTGACCTGCAAAACCTTGAGATGTGTCCAGTTTTGCCACATGAGTGACAAATAATAGGAGGTTTGATGTTATTATTCATCATTCTGCACTAATTGGCTATATGTCCATTGTAATTACATATCTGACATGTAATGTTTTGATAGTTTCTCTGAGGTTGATTTCTTTGATTGTGTCGATTTATATTTCTTTGATTTGTTCTGCAATGTATAGCCCTCTGACCAAACTTATTATAGGAGTAACAATAACCATTGAAAGTTCTTACCTCTTTACCATCTCTTTCTAAGTGTCCATGCTTGTTACATTCATAAAAAGTATGGTTAACTACCTTGTGTTCATCTTTGGTTGGTTCTTCTTTAGCCTCTTGAAGATTTTCAATTTTGTTTGCTTCTACAGATTCTGTTTGAGCTTTCTTTCTTTATTGCATTGAATTGATCTCAATTTGAGCTACAATGTATCCAACACTAGTAGTATCATCTTTTAGATTCTGTACATAAAGTTGTGATTGAACTAGATCAGAACTTGTGTGTAGTTTATTAATCTTGTCTTTTGATTCTGTTAATTCAGATTCTATCTTTTTCTTGATGTTTTCTAACTCCAATATTTTCATGTTCGCTTGCATAAGTTCATCATCTAATTGTTTACTCTCTTTTGTATTTTATTCAATAGCTATTAGGCTATTTGTAATCTTTTCATTTAGATCTTCAATCTTATCTTTTAAATATATGTTCTCTTCATTTAGTTTCTTGACCATTTTTCCTAACTCATTTGTGGAGAAATATTTCAAATCTTTTCTTAATTTCTTGATAAGCATTTGGGAGCCATCAACATTTAGTTTTAGTTCTTCATTTTCTTTTTCAGATCTGTCAAGGTCATCAAGGGCTGTTTCAAGATTCGTTTTTACATGTTTAGCTTCTGCTAAATCCATGATCTCCTCAAGTGGTTAAACTTTCTTTTAGAGGACCAGAGCTCTGATACCAATTGTTGCAAGCACTGAGAGGGGGGGGGGGGGGGGAATTNGGGGGGGTGAATTAGTGTTTAATTAATTATTCTATTTCAAAAATTTGAACATAAATCAAATAGATAAAATATGAAGCATAACACAATAACACATAAAACCATATATGTTTACGGGGAAACCTTGATTAGAGGAAAACCCCGGTGGGAATCGGTACGCACAAATAACTGTTCTAGTATAATGATCATGTTAAAGCTCCTTTGCCCTGTTAGGAGAAATCTTTACAATGAAAGTACAATGACCATGTTAGGAGTCTTTACAAAAACCCTATTAGGAGTGAGAAATCACTATCCAAGACCTCACTTCTCAATTAAAGAAGGCTACAACCTCCTAGAGATAGATATGCACTATATCTAAAAATTTAACTGCTAAAGTGACACAGTTGTCTGATTAGTCACTTTTATGCTCTCATGCTTTGATCTCTTAAAATACTTTATCTCATACTGACTAGTTCATACTACTCTTCATTTTCTCTGCTCTGCATATCCTTAACTCTTACACTTATTACAAGAATGCATATTAAGTATATATACATACTCAATAGACGTGACTGAAAACAAGACCTTAGTCAGTCCAAAAACATTATAGACAACGCTCCTAAACAAATTGGCTTAAGAATATTTACAATAATGTTTAATACATAATTACAAAATTATTACAATAGGTACATAGCCTTTACAAAACAAAATATTATACGCTAATCCAAAAACTATGGTCGGCTCCACAGTCTATTTTCTGAACTATTTAGTGCACTTAATATTTCTTTAACTTCTCCGTACTGTCATTTTGTACCATGTGTGTATAGGTTAAGAATACAAACATATCATAGAGCTTATGTATGAATGTGCATATCTTGATTTTTTCCAACACACATGCGTTGGTGCTCTAATCGACTGCATATCTCTGTTCTTCTCTGTCTTCTATACTTAGCCAATTTTTGCTCTTCAAAGTTTTCTGTCAAAACTTTAAATGACTTTGTTGCCATAATGAAAACATAAAATAAGTCATATTCTCCCTGAGACTCAACTTTCCAACAATCTCCCCCTTTGTCATTAATTGCAAAAAAGGAATGTGGCCAAGTTAGTCAAACTTTGACTAACACCAACAAAATGTATATCATCCTCTTTTATTCATACTTCTTTACATATATATAACATATATCTCCTACATGCATACACATACTCCTTATATACATTACTCCCCCTTTGACATTAGTGACAAAGGTGTCAAAATTGTAATTCCTTGAGCACTTACTCCAAATATACATCTGTATAAGCAATATGAAGAGTCTTGATATCTTGCTGCCATAATGCCTTTAGTGCATCAACTATCTGAAGATGGGAGTATAAGGAATATGTTAGCTTCTCCATCTTTGTCAGATCTGAGTAGGGTCCTTGATCATATGTAGAAATGGTTGCATCTATTTGTTTTATGTTCTCATCTAGAACAGCTAGTAAGGGTGCAAGTGCATTTCTTAGTTGAGTCTTCCTAGTTCTTATCTTGTTGATCTCCAACTTAGCCTTTTCAATCTTGTCTAACTTCCCTTGATAGATAGTTTTGCATACATTAATTTCTTCTGAGGATGTTTCAATTGATTTTCTTACACTTTCAACCAAGATATCATCTTCCTCAATCTTCTTGATGTGCTCTGAAGTGAAAGTTACTCTATCCATGTAGTTTTCTATTACTTTTCTTCCTTTATCTACTAGTTCTTTCAAGATTGCTTGACCAATCTTCAATGAGTTCAAATCTAAAGAGAAATTCTTTATCAATTCATCTAAACTTTCCTTCTCGTAGTCATCTTCTGCAATTTTAGTAGCAAAGTCTACTAAACTTGTGAAATGTGATTTGAAGCTTGTCAAGATGTTGTCAACATCATCAACTGACTGAATCTTAGCCACTTTCTTATCTACTAGAAATAAGTCATTCAGAATGTTCATTGTCTCCAGAAAGAAAGTGTTTCTCATGTATTTTTTCTCTTTGGCTTTCTCCATGGCTAGCACACTGATCTTAATCAAATCCTCTTCTTCCCAAGCATCTAGATTTTTAGAATCAGGGGTCAAGCTTGACAACAATGATGGTTTGATGGATGGAGTATGTATTACATTCTAACTAGCATCCATGTATTCACTCTTCAAAGGGATCTCCATAACTAGTGTTTCATTAGTTTGATTGTCTTCCTCATTATTCAAATTTGTTGAATCTTTGTTTGGAACTTCATCTTGTTGTAAGGAAGTGTTATCAGTGCATACCTTCTCTGTCTCTTCAGTGCTGAAAAATTCTTTTTAAACTTTGTCCATGTCATTGTCAGAAGTGGTCATGGATATCTTAACATCATCAATCATAATAGTTTCTTATGAATCTTTGGATGTATTAGAAGGTGTTGAAATAGTAGGCGCTGAATCCTATGGACCTGTCATAGGCACACTTTGAATCACTAGTTCTTTATCCTGTTTGGGAGGGACTGGAGTCACCTTTGCTATAGGTGCCATGGATGGATACATATGTCTATCTAGAAATACTCACTCAAAATCTTTTTGAGTCTCTTCACCAACTAGTTCATACTCTTTGTTCATGATATGAAGTATTCTTGTTTTGGTTCTGAGATGAGGTTTTACCAAATCCAACAGTTTCCTTCTTGTAGTAAATATATGCATGAATGTCTTCTACATGTATGAATCCTAACGAGTCTTGGAAAATACTCCTTCAACATCATCTAATATGGAATTTGTAAGGAAACTCAGGTGCGAAAATAACTTCCTACACTAATCTCTAAAGGAAAGTATTGTGCAAATTCTTTTAAATCCTTACAATTTTAGATTCGTTAACTACTTTAATAATGATATTGCAACCATATACCATGCATACAGAAAATAGAGAATGACACAATGATTTACCCTTGGGAAAACCTTTCAGTAAAAAACCCCAGCACTCCAAAACCTCCACAATGTATTATCTTCAACACAACGGTTACAGCACACTTGCAATGCAGGTTCTTTTAGGAGACAATCAACACACATAGACAAATCCAGTACCACCAGATTATACCAACAATACACTCTTTTTCTATATCCATCTGCAACCCTAAAAAATGCTTATATCATGCGCTTTCCTTTTTAGGGCAACTTCCAAAGATAGTCGTATTAGGGTTTTACCATTCCAAAAGCTTGTATCCTTTCACACCAACACTGTATTTGATGAAAATACATTTGACAGCTTTGTTTTCCAACTTAGATCTTTTCTCCTTTGGAATATGTGCATAAGCTTCACAACCAAAAACACAAAGATGTCTAATTGAAGGCTTCTTACCAGACCACACCTC
>MU226986.1:3094850-3119751 GCA_018584345.1 Thuja plicata
AGTGTCAAATGACACACACAACATTTACACATCACTAGGCCATGTCATATCCACTTGGGAAAAACTCACAAGGAAATAAGAAATACATTTAAGGACTACATTTCCAAAATCAACCATATACATTTACGAATCAAATCACGATACAACAAGGTCTTGTCTCTCATTAGACACAACCTTGGCTCAAACTGAGTTCACATATTCCTTTGTTTGGTTCCCTGGATAAAATACCATGGTCTCATACCCGCACACTCAATTCAAATATCAGTAGTCCGAGGAGATAAATATACATCATAAGGAAATAAGCAATATTCAAAACTTAAGGAAAACATCAACATACTAAGTTTATTACTTAAGATCACCAGAATATAATAATTTCATTTTAATCATTTAACATAAGGTAAGATTCATATTGCATGGTATAAAAATTTAATATCCATTTCTAATAATTCTCCTATCATCACTAACCCATAGCATAACCATAATGTATTTCCCAATCAATTGTCTCAAAAATAAATGTCCATAATAGAAAACATAATATAGTCCATAAGGTGCATCATAAAGTATCATGTGTCCAACATCCAAAATGATCAATCCATGACATAAAGCATAAAATCCATAAGGTCCATAGTGCATCAAAATGTAAAGTATCATATGCTAAATCTATCATAAGCAGAAAAACTGGAAAACTACGATGGGGTTCGGGGTGAGGCCTCACATAGTGACTGTTAAGGTATTTTGAGGTGATCTGATAGTTTAATGGATTGAATCCAATTATATGATCATTTTTTTGTGTAATGTAGGTTTTTAGATAATTTTTGTGGTGGTATTTTGTTTGATTCAGTAGTTTTAGTTTTTTGTTTAAATTATTTTGTTTTTCAGCACTGTCGCTGTTCTAAACTTGGCATTGTGAAAAAATGGGGTCTTAACTCCATTTTCCATTGTGGCATTGGCATGGTTATTTGGATTATGAGATTAGAATCCATTTACATTGTGTATAGTGCAGGAGGGGCCCAGGAAGTGACGGAAGCCATTTATAAGGTGACGCCCTAGGCAAGCCAGTGTGGCATGGCTAGGGGTTACCATTAGTTGCAGAGCCATTTTGGTGGATTGAAAGCATTAATAGCTTCAATAAAATATTATAGAGGGTTAGGGTAGAGTGTTATGTGATCCATAAGATGAGTGGGAATACTTGGTAAGAATTATTGGATAGTAAGGAAGGATTTTCTATCAAATTGGTTTTGAAACCCTCAAAACCCTGATTTATAGCCTTGATTATAGGTAGAGTTGTACAGATAGCTTGAGATACCTAGACCTATAAATTATCTAGTGTCTCAGTAAAGGGTGTCTAGATCCCAAACATATTTTGGAACTAGTTAATACTTTTTACATGAATATGCAGAAAAAGTGACTAAATAGGGCTAATTGCTTATAGCCCTATTGGGTAAGTAGTTGTGTGGGTTCTTGGAACTCGATTGGAGTTTTTATGCAAAGTGTGCTTGTAGGTGTTGGAAAGGGTCCTATGAAAACCTTGCATACCCTAATCCTCTCTGTGGATTTAGCATTGATCGATTTGGATCAATTGGAGCCTTTTAGGCCAAAGATGCAAGAAAGACCATTTAGGGTCTAGGAGAAAGTTTTGAAGTGTTTTGTTCTACAACATGGTGTTCACTAGTTGAAGGAGTTATGATCTTGTGATAAGATACCTAAGGAGCCTAGGGTTAGTGAAAGAAACCTATTAGGTCTTAGAGTGACCTAGGAGACCCTAGAAGAGGTCTCAGAAGAAGCAAAACTAGTGCTACATCACACCATTCAACAATTTTCTTTGAATTCTCTATCATGTTTCTTGTACATTTCTAAACTATCAGCTAAAGAAAATGGCTCTAAGATAAAATTATATTATTTGAAACATTTATATATATTTAACTGCTAAACACCATTTGTACATGCAAGTTCATGTTGGCAAAGTGCATGCTTCACACATGCTCCCGCTCCATCATTCTCTCCTTTTCCATGTCCACTTTCAAAGAAGTTCCAATTAATGGCTTTTGCAGATTTAAATTGTCCTACAAGATAACATTGTACGTGCATACATACATTTAATCATTTAATATATATATATATATATATATATATATATATATATACAATTAAAAGTAAAAATAATTTAAGTTAATTAAATGAGAATGAAAATGAGTTGAGGTACATGTACTTACCTCCATACGATTAGATCAAATTTAGTGTTATAAAGACTTTATCTCGCGATTTGCAATATCTTTAAAATACATTCCAAAATAATGAGGCACATAGCTCCTATCATGAACTTTATCATAACTAATATAGAAATGAACCTCCTTGATGATAATGCGTTCATTTGGATCAATAATTTCTACCTCATCCAAATCAAATTGTGCGTATCTATAGGTCACTTGCACAAATATTGCAACTTTCTCAAAATGAGAATATTGAGCCTAAAGCTCTGATTATGGGGAAAATGTATAGTTCTCAGAGAAATCTAAAATTGAAAGAATACAACTAGGTGTAAAATAGTCTTTGGAGTCATGAAACTATTTATCTTGTCCTTGTGCACCATGAAAATGTTGGATATGTGGATATATTATAGTATGAAATCTGGTCATAAACTCAAGGTAGGGAAATTCACTCTCCTTTAATAGAATTATTTTGGATTCATCTACAGTCTTAGTTCGGTATGTATCATATTCAAATCTCTTCCACAAAACTAGTGTTGAAACATTAATATTCTCAATTTGCAATGGAAATTTATGCGAATCTCCACAATCATTGCATGCACTTTTTGTACATTGTACTTTAAACTCATCTTAATATTTTGATTTATCACATAAAATAGACTTCAAAAATTGTGGTGTACTTCCAGGGATGACCATATTTGAATTAAGTACTACCATAGATTTTTTATATGAATGCAAGTATAGATGAAACTCAACATGATTTTGATAACAACAATTTTCATGTACCTTATTTATGCATACAAAGCAAGGGTGTAACGTCTCAAATATTCTTTGACATATTTTCACATCTCAAAATTCTTTCTTGAATGCTTCAAAGAATTCACTTTGTTTTGTATCTATAAAATGTTTTGGATATGCAATTTTCATACTGGCCTCTTCATCTTTCATCTATATAGTAGTCCTTCTTCTATTAGAAGAAACACACAAGTGAGTGGTCCAATATTGAATGACCCATATTTTTACATCTTCAGAAATTTTGTCTTTTCAAGGAAGTCTACAAATATTTACTCAGTTCTTTTCAATGTTTTCATCTAACATATTTCTATTCCTGATCTATCTTTGAACAGTTCTTCTAGATATATTCAGTAAACAAGAAATTTCTTGTACTTTTTTTCTCTGTGTGAACCACCTACTAGATCAAGTAGTCATCAATGCTCTATGCGCAACACTTAAATTGACTCCTCGACTTGAGTTTTTAATGTTGTTCAATGCATCTTGCAAATTTTCAACTATTGTTCGATTTACACTATCTAGTGAGATTTTCTTGTTATCAACACCCAAGAACTCCAAAATATGAGTCATTTCTTTTCTCCTGAATAGCCTAGCAAATAATTGTGCTCTTCCAACCATACTTTTATTTTAAAAATATTCATCCTAATTTTTTTTACAATGCAATTTAATTGTGCTTTTAGATACCATGTGTTTAGATGAAATTTGACCGAAAAGTGAATCCTCATTAATCTCCATCAAATTTCACATGTGAGAAGAAATATTTCCACCTTGAGAACTACCAATTTGTTCCCCTACTTGAATTACATCTTCTTGAATACCAACACATTCTTCTTGAAATTCAACAGGTTGATCTTGATTACATTTTGTATGACCTTTCATTTTGTCATCCCTTATTCAATCATATTTTATTTTTCTATTCATTTTATTCTCCATTGTACAAACTATTCAAATTGAGAGCTTCATTTCATCTACATACAGATAACCATATACCCAATAAAAAAATAAAAAAATATTGATAAGTTCATAATTCAAGTACTAAGTTATTCGTGGTTGCCATTTAATGCAAAAATACGCCTTTAAAACACTCAAAAAATTATTTTATTTAAAAAATCATTTATTAATTCGCATTAAATCAGTTTATTTGATTTTTAATTCAAAAAAGTAACTCTAATATTTTAGGCTTAAGGGGCACGGTCATCCACTGGATTGTGTTTGGTCTTCTATAGTTTTGGTTGAACCAGTTCCAGTTGAACCAGTTTCGGCCGAAAGTACTTAAATTATTTTTTACTAGTGAATTTTATTTCACCTGTACTTTTCCAGCAAGTTTATTTTTTATTTTTTTATTTTTTTTATTTTTTTAAATGATATATATATATATATATATATATATATATATATATATATTCTATTAAATTTTCTTTTAAAAGAAATTATACATATTCTAATACAAGTTTTGTTCAAGAATCTGAAAGATTTTGAAATCTATATGTGTGTATAAACCTTTGGGAATTCTCTACCAAGAGTCAACAAAAACCTAATTGGATAAAATGTATGTTTACCTAATGTTCTCAAATGAATTCTAAGGTTTAACTGATTTTAAAATTAACAAAATTTCTCGACAAAAGGAAACCCTAATGACTTTTCTTTCCAACTTCTTAAACAAGGAAAAACATAAAGAAACACTCCATAATCATCAACCAAAACTAGCATACACATTGAATTCAATTTTTTCAAAAGGAAGGATTTGCAAGGGATTTCAAATCCTACCTTACCTCACCAAGTTGAACTACCAAAAGAGGAAGAATACCAAAAACTAGACTTCAACTACAAATCTTTAAAAAAATATTCTTTGACTTCATAAATAAATCAAGTTGGCCTAATAACCTCTACTTTGAAAAATTTGTATGTCATTGTGTGTGTAACTAAAAATGACCACAATCTCTCTAATACAGAAAACCTAATAAAAGTGTTTTTATAATATGCAAATCTAAAATCGGATAAATCCACTAAAAAATAAATAATTTTTATCTTTTAATGTTTTCTTTATTTTTAATTAAAAAAGAATTATTTAACACAAAAAACACAACCTTTAATAAAAATCTTATTTTAATTTATTAATAAAAGTGCAATTAAATTGCATATAACTATTGTAATTAGGAAAAATATGTATATCATATTAGTAATTTTTTTATATTAATTATGCCTTTAATTTCCCATTCTGATTTAATATTTTAATTAATCCTCCAATTTTATTCTTAGACTTTTATTTAAATCCCTCTAATAACTACAGGTATTTAATTAATCCCAATTTAATTAAATATATATACTTCATATTTCAATGCTCTATAGGGTATAATTATGTCATAATTAATCTTAATCAATCCTTAATCCACTTAAGCACAAAAACCACATCAACTACATGACTTGCAACACGAAAGAAAAATTGACAAAAACAAAATGAAACAATCATGCTCAAAGGAAGGGTTCTCGAATTCATGTCACCTTGACAAATTTAGATGGGTATTCAGTCAGTTACTTGTCAAATATTCAAGGACAAATGATAGCTTAGGTTGGGGTTTGGACCTGATTCTTATCTCCTCTCTATTACCATTGAGATATTACGATATGACATGCTCATCCTAGAAATTCAGGGAATTCGATGCCTGATACCTGCAACCCTACATCAAAGATGAACATGTACATATATACATATAATAGAAAATGGTAGGAATTGGTAATTCATGTAGACCTTGCAAGCGAGTAACTATGAATCTATCCCTCATAATATCAAACACATCAAATATAAATGTAAAGCATACATGGTAACCATACATGCAAGTATACGGCCAGTAAAAACTGTAAACATAAATAAAATCATCATATGAAGATAAAAAACATGAAAATAATCATAATCATCTAACTATCAACTCCTTATATCAAACAACTATCTACTGCTCATGATATATAAATCAAATCATAATGTAATGTCAAACATCACATCCTTAAGTATCACTGAAATAATAAACACACACCTAAAATATGGCCTAAAAGAGTTCAACAATATGAACTAGAAAGAAAACCATGGGTGGGTATTGCAGGTAGTAGCTTAAAAAAATTAGAAACTTATAACAAATATAAACATGAAAGCACAAAAAAATCAACACAATAAACACCATAAATTATGTGGAAACCCAAACTGGGAAAAATGACAATGAAACTAATTATCATGAAATGAACACCGATTAAGGTGACATTGGTTAAGGTGATTTTTAAAAGGGATCACTTCTGGTTTTCTCATTGTTGTTTGGCTCACTTCCGGTTGGAATAACTACCCAGAAAAGAAAGGCTAACTTCCAATACAAATAGGCCTACTGCAAAAAAAAATGATTTACTAAGAAAATTTGAACTGATAGAGTTGTGTCTGCCTATGCCTAAAATAATTATAGTTGATAGAACACTCTAGTTACCGATAGCAATAGATCAAGTATAGATCTTCTGCCAACATATACCAAACCTCAACAACATAGTAGTAGAACCTTCTCTTGATATCAGAGTAATACTTCTCTCAACTTCCTTCTACTTACCTACTATTGCAACAAATTCACACACCCACACATATACACACTTGTAGGATAAAAAATTAATTCTTTGTTTATATATACATCTGATAAAATAATTATACATGTCAGCCAAGCTATAAAACATGTCGTGTACAATACAAAAGATATTATAATTTATATAACATACTACTAAACCCAAATATAGGTCATACATAAGAAAGATTCATACCACATTACCAAAAGACTTAAAGATACGTCACGCTTAAGATATGCATGTTACATAACATAATTATCGAAGATAGGTAAGTTCTAGAGTCATTGGAACACCAAAACCAGGACCATGTATCGATCAAAAAAACTTCAGAACCAAATGATAGATGAAACCTGGAAAAATCTATCCATACACAAAATTGTAACACTATACAAAAACTTCTAATTTGATGCAAGAATGTCTAGGTAGCATGAACATCTAGAAGAACTTTGTAAGCACAACAACCAACAAATAACAATAGAAACTGCAACCACCAAAGCATGTCAATGTATCTTAGAGATTTAATTCATTATTAGAACCAAGTACACCTAACACCATACACCAAAATGGTATGTGCAAATTTTGTTCAACGAAACTTGGATGTCTGACCGACAACTAGAGACATCTAAGAGAAACTATAAAAAATCAACCGATATCACCAAGTAACCAATATGGGGGTTTTGAAATCAATGACAATAATTCCATCAACATCTCAATATTTATAAGAGATCCTTCACTATTTTAATGCCATTGTATGTCACTTTTATAAAATCATTGTTAAATCTCCATTTTTAGGATCTTTTACTCATTATTTTGAGTGTATTTTCATTGTTATAATAGTTATATTTCATCATGGTATTATCACTTCTTGAATCATTGTCTTGACACCATTTTGGATATCACTATCTTCGTATAGGTCATTGAACACTATTTCACATTTTTCTTGGATCATTATGGTGACTAATCACAACCTTTACAAACACTATCTCTCTCCACGTAATGTCATGCATGACTTCACTGTCATATTGATTTTTTTCATTTCTACCTTTCAACACTATTTTATACTTGATTTGACATCTCTTTAACATCTTTTCTGATATCACTATTCAAAGTTCATAATTAGCAGTCACTACCATTGTCACTTGATTTTTGCATTTCCAATGGATTACCTTCGTTTTATTATTACTATGCATTATTTATTGACTTTCACAACTTGAAAAGCATATACAATCCATCAGAAAGGACAAATGTCATGAAGGCTTGGTGCCCATACAAACTCAATGCAAAAACATGAATGAATGATATTTACCTTGTATGCATACATAACACAAAATCTTCAAAATAGAAACCTCATGAAAGTAAAATAGATCATGACTAATTTTTTAAGATAAAACAAAGGTTTTTATAAATAAAAATATGCCTAGGCTTCCTTCTCATTTACTTGCATATGAATGAATAGTTGGAAGTTTTGTTTGTAATATACCTTCACTTTCTTTTTGGATCCCAAGATTCTCCACCAATTTCTCTTGCTATTTTCATGTCCCTCACATTAAAACCTCTATTCTTGAGTATAAACTACTCTTCATTCCTTTACATTTGTTGTGTTAACTCTTTTTGAAACCCTTTGTTCTTAAGTTACAATGTTTGTTCACTATGCCTTAATATTTTTCCTTTGGATTTTCCTTTTTAATTAAATATGTTTGTAAATGTAGGCATGAGGGTCATTAATTTCAAATTTTATCCATAAAACATGCTTTCCTTAGCCCCAAACTACTTTTCTTGCATGAAATATAATTTGATTTGTGCACATCCATTTCTCTTTGGAATCCATTGAAGGCTTAAGGTGTAAGTTTAGTGCTCTTTTCCTTCCTTTGTCAAACTCTCACATGACCTAAGTTAGGCTTGGAGTGAATTTAAAAAAAAAAAAAGAAAACTCAAATCTCCCTCCCATTTGAAAAGGCCAAGTGGTCTTTTCTTTGAATTTTATGGCAATGTTTACGCAACACCCAAAATGCACCATTTGTTGTATTTATTTATTAATTAAAAAATAAAATTAATTAATAAAAAATAAAATACAATGAATATATTAGAATTTTTTAATCAATTAATAATTATGATAAATATAGTATTTTGGGTGCTACATAGACAATGATGAGGTTTATTACACTAAACCTTTCCAAGGAAATATAAGTACATTTCTAATTTTAAGACCTTGGATAAATCACAAAGACTTTCACGAATTTAAATGCACTCAGAGACTTCAAAGAACATAAAACTCTTCTAAAACATGAAGATCTCTTTCAAGCTTAAGAACATTGACCAAAGACTAAAATTAAAAAATAAATCATCCTAGGAACAAGACTAAAAAATAAGGCTAAGACCAGCAAAATTAAACCTCTTTGTGAAATTAAGTTCAACAACTTGAATTGGATAACAAGACTTTCGCATGCTTACTTTCTTTACAAAGGTAATAACCCTAGTTTTAGAATTTTTTATTCTAAAAATTTGAGGAATTTTTATTCTGAAATCCTCTTTCCTTGTGAAAAAAAATCAAAGCATTTGATTTTTTTTTGTCTAGATCAATCGTAAAGGGATTCCCCTAGTTTTCCAAATCGCAAGGAGAATCATAGATTGAGACTATTTAATGACTATAGGGATGCTCTATTGTATATTATCTCAATATGGTGGGTGGGCCCTCCCCATATCCCTTTTCCTCCCAAATAATTACATGCACATGTGCAGAAGCCTTATTACACCTCAATAGAAGTAGATGACCCAAAATCCACCACAGTGAACATGTCTTCCATCATTCAAGCTTACCCCCCTCATGGGAGGTAATTAATAATTCCTCCTCCAATTCTTGGCTGTTAGAATCTGCATTGCCTAAGAAAATGTTGGGGCATAAGAAGTGGAACAATTCAAACACGCAATAAAAAATAAACACGTCTCCCACCATTCCTCTCTACCAATTGGAATAAAAAATGGATGTTTCTTTTGTCTTAATTTTTAATTAAATACGATAAAAATTATTTTATTTTTTTAATTTAAGATAATTAAAATAATAATTTTGATGACATTAATTTTACATTAGTATGCAAACAACACTTTTGGTAGGCATACACCGAAAGACAAAACAAAGAGCAAACCGAAAATCAGATACATAGAGATCACCGAAATGACTAAGTACCAAAAGAACCGATGATACAACTTTGTGTGTACACATAAATTACAAAGCAGAAAGATAAAGAGGAACTCGAAAGAGGAACCCAAAGTGCAGAATAAAGTGCAAACCAAAGAGTCATTTAAAGAGCAACCAAGAGAACAAAACTGAAAGATAGTCAACTAATTACAAAAGCATAACCGACTATTAGGAACTGAGCATCAGTTGTAGCATGCAAATAGTCGATCTGAGTTCCACGTTAGATAAAGTAGTCTTATTATATTTATAGGATATTGATTTGTTTTAAATACATTTCTTTAGGGACAAGAAACATGAATGTAAGTGCTTTAATCAGTCTAACTTATTTAAAACACATAGACTAGGAGATCAAGGTACAAGTTTTAAACCTGATCTTAGAGTTAACATTGTTTTTCATGAAACTTAATGATGTCAATCCATCTTATAAATAGATGATGCAATCATTCATTAAAAAAGGATGTGAATATAGAGGATAAAATGAATGAAGCCTACGAGCACATCTATGGATCAAATTGAAAGTTTAAAGAACCATAACAACAAAAGGTGAATTTGGTTAGTAAGAACCAAGAACAGAGGCTACTGAGAATCAGAGGTATTACTCAATCAAAATTAGGTGATAATATAATTCATGTAAACCTAAATGGATCTGTATCAACAATAGGAGATTTCAATTAGTAGGTCAATTTGTAATTTTCTATCATTCTAACAAGTGGAGCAAAGTGTAAAAATCCTTTCAAGGAAGGTGGATTTAACAGTCCAACTACAAATCTCTTAACCGAGTGCACACTTAGAAGTGTTGCTAAAGATCTTAACCGAGTAGACTTTAATAGGTCTCCACAGACACTCTTAACTGGGTAGATCATCAGAAGTGATCAAATTGTAAGCCTTAATCAGCCCCATCAAATCTACAGATAGTGAAGATTTTGTGGGTGCCATCCCCATCGCAGTTTTTACTTCCTAACAGGAGTTTTCTGTGATATCATATCTTGTATGATGTGTCAATTACTTTCATGAATGTTTCTATGAATGTTCACATGTATGTTAATGTTATGAATTGATATAACTCACATCAAGATAGTATAGATCAGATTGAATGGATATACAATTAATTACAAAGATTAATTGATTAAAGGATACAAAAGTTTTAGAGGTACTCATTCACCCCTCCCCTCTCAGTACACACTTCCCATTAATTCCAACAATTGGTATCAGAGCTAATTCCTTTCTTAAAAAACTTAAAGGCTTAAGAGAAAAGATCATACAATAGAGAAGTACATACTTGATAAGAATATTGAAAATAAGAAGCTAGAAATTTGGATGTTCTATGAATAGTATAAAGAAGCCAGACTCAACATGAGACAACTGTTAGATGAAAGAAAGATTATGGCATATCTTTGTAATGAGATAGATTATCATCAGGAAGAGATACAATATTTCTTTGAGTCTTTAGGATCAACTACAAGCAAAGCATCAGATACATCAAAATAAATCATCACAAGCCTAGCTGAAATCAATCTACATCTGGCTGGACAAGTTAAATCTCTACAAATCGGAAAAGAGACATAGATGGTAAAGATGATTGATGTCATGAGAAATGTTAGACAAGCTAAGGAAGAAATAACTCTAGCTATTGATGATAGAAGAAAGATTACAGAAATGCTACAAGAAAAAGAGTCTGAAATACAAAGACCTATAGAGCATCACAATGAGATAACAAATCAGATTATTCTTATGAGTCAAGAGGAAAACAATATAAATGTTGAACTCATTGAAAGAATAGAAGCTATCGGTGAACTAAGAGATGAGAATGAAAAGTTGAAACATGAAATAAGAATTCAGCAACAACATAATGAAAATATCAAGAAAGCTGAAGAAAGCAATAAAAGAATGAATGATTTTCTTGAAGGACAATAAAGAGTCAACAACAATACCGATCTATGTTTTATTGAGAATGGAGAATCATCAAATCAAACTGATCCAAAGAATGTCTATAAAAATTCAAGACCAAGAAAGCTTACATGCAATCACTGTGGAAAGAAAGGCCATACATCAAATGTATGCAGAGGAAAAATGAAAGGCATTCCTAAATCTACATCTTCATTCATAGGATTTTGTTATAAATGTAACAAGAAAGGACATAAATCATATGAATGTAAGTCTGAGATGAAACTACCAAAGAAGGAAACCTACATGGACAAATATTGTCCTACTTGCAAAATGAATGGGCACACAACTCCTAAATGATGGAAAAAGAAAAGGAAAGCATCGAAGCCTAAAGGTCAAGAAACTCCCTATCAACCGAAGAGAGTCGGTAACTAGTATTTATAGGATTAAAATAATTGGAAAAATTGTACAGCATGTGGAAGATATGGTCACATTACTGCAAACTATATGAGACAGTGGACTAGAAAGTCTAGAGGCTGGACTAAGCCTAGAATGGCATGCTTACACTGTCATAAAGTTGGTCATCTCAAGAAAGATTATAGTGACCGAATGACAGATACGAGCTCTTATCCCAATGGAAACACCATTGAAGACATCCGGAGGGCAAGAGACAAAATGTGGAGGAAAGCTTTAAACAATGATGAAGCTAGACGGAGTAATGCAAATGGTGACACCCCATCCAATGGATTCAGTGACACCACCACCCCCACCTAAGAAGAATAAGTAAGTATGGAACTGCATTACCCAAGTTATTTTTTTACATCAGTTTCATAAAATATTGATTAAATACCAAATTAGCATAAGAAAGATGCATCATGGTATTACTTGTTAAAATTTGTGATAAATATGATATCAGGCATACATACTAAAATTTGTTGGTACACACTCAAGATGAGACTGCCTACATTTACCAAGAAGCGTTTGTTAAAAGAAAAGTTTCTAGTATAAACTGAGCCTCGTCAGTAATCGAGCAAAGTGAACAAGTGGTTTGCAATACCAAAACCCATCGGTAAAGGCAAGAGGTATAACGAATAACCAAAATGTCATGTCATTGCTGAAGGAAAGTTTCAAGTCTCAAACAACAAACTCTGTCTTCACACACCGAGGAGTTGGTAAGCATTAATTACAGATGTTTAGGTCAAACAGCTATAAAAAGGCAACTGGTCAGTCTCATTATTCACCTTGACTAGAGTAGAGCGACCAGAGAAATTTTTTGAGCACAGAGTGACCACAACTTGAGCACCAGCACTCCTAGAAGATTAGAAATCATTATAAGTATAAATAGTAAGTTCTACAGAACTGACAGCTCTGTTTCACACATTACACAGAAATCCCTAAAATTGAAAAATTGCCTTGACATTGAGAACTGTGAAATTGAAGAACACAAAGAAGGATGAGTTCAAGCTCATCAAGAATTCGGCATGTGAGGAACCAAAATAAAAGATTTATTTTGAGGTTGCCTCACAACCTAACGATGCTGGAGTGTTCTTGTGCATACTAGCTAGGGTTTTTCTCATGGAAGATGTACGATCATTTATACACTGCAAGATTGCAGAGATAGGATATTCAGAGGTTGAAGAAGCTTATATGAAGCTATGCAACAAAGATGGAACACTAAAAGATGAACATAAGCATATAGAAGTAAAAGGGCTCACTAATGCCCTAATGTTCTTGAAGCTCTTCAAAACTGGGTGGATTCAGTTAGTGCTAAGTCAAATTCATAATCATAAGCTTTGGTTGGATGAAATGAAGGTGATAACCTGAGATGTTATCCATATTGTCATCGGTTACCTTATAACAAAGAAGGTTAAAGAATTGAAGCATCCACCCAAGGCCGAGATCGAGAATATGATAGGAGCCAAATGGGATGGCGGAGGATTGAAAGTTTCCACCATAACCGATGATGAGGTGAAATTTGGTGCATGCGTTATAGGCTACAAATTCTTCCAAGCCAACAAGTTGAACAACATAGCATCCGGTGAAGTGGACACATCGTATAAGATTGTGAAGAAAGGAACAGAATTGGACTTATCTAAACTACTACTAAATCAGTTAAAATATAATTTAAAGATTATCAGGAATACAAATTCAAACACATGTAAGTTTGGCTCACTCATAATGTGTATTTTCTTCTACTTTCAAGAATCATTCCCATCGGTAGGTGATGTGAAATGGGATAGCACAAAACCACTCACCATGCAGATCAGTGAACATATAGCCTCACTGGGAGAAAATTTTGAGACAGTCGTGGATGAAAACTTTAATGTATTCAAAGACCGAATGCAAAAGAGGGTCAGGATCCTCGAGCAACTCATTGAGAAATATAAAGATGAAATATGTTTTATGGTTGATACTGATCATACATATATCATGCCTATTGTACCAAGTACAACATGGATTCAACCATTAGAATATGAGATAAACACTAATCTTGCATCTAAGGCAATTGATGCCTTGATTAATGAACTACTAGATAAGAAACAACCCAAGTTTGGAACATATGAGGAGGCCAAGACAAGAATAAAATCTGGCCTGGTTGTTAATAAAATTGTCAAGAAAAAGGAAAAGATGGTAAAGAACCTCAAGAAAATGCTATTGGCAACTGAGGAAGAAACTGAGTAGGAAGAAGAAACTCCAAAGGAGGAAGAAACTGAAGGACAACTACATATTGGTGAAACTAAAGAAAAGAATGACTCTAAGGATACAGAGTCAGATTCACCATGCCCTCCACCAACTAAAATCCAAGGACCACAGCTGCTTCTAGAACAAGAAGCCAAACATCAAAGGATTCTACTCCTTCACCTTTGAAGAAAGGAAAGGTTAGAACATAGAAGATGAAAGCTGCCACACCAAAGAGAGGGAATAACAAAAGAGGAAGAAACCTCATCTAAACCCGAGGAGATATCAAAGACACCAATAAAGATGAAGCTATAGAGGCATAAAATGTCAAGGTAAAAGCTCCAAAATCTATTGATGACATTTGTAAATCTATTGAAAATTTAGGATCTATTACAGATTCTAAGATAAGAAGATGGCTGAAACTAGATCCAGAAGATCAGAACAAAGTTGAAGATACCATCATAGAAAAATGTACAATTTTAAATATATACCAATTCAGTTTGAAGGCAATAATGTACCGAGGGAACTATCAGACAGACTATACTCCAGATAGACATTTTCTTTGAAGAATGAAAAGGAAATAAGAGAAAGAGTACTTGTTATTCTCATGCCTCTTGAATCCAAGAAGGTAGCAATAGATGAGATGATGGTAAAACACAAAAAGGAGTTCTCACCGAAATTGAGAGCCTTTAAATTTCTCGAAGGAAAGCTTAAAGAACTTGAATAGGATAGCCATAAGAAATGGTGTAAAATTCTAAAAATACCTACTCAGGAAGAAATCCCTGAGAAAGATGTTGAAAAGGCAACTCAAGAATAGGTCTTAATAAAAGATACAGAAGATGACACATCTATTGAGTTGGACAAGGAAGAAGATGACACAACCAGCAACACAAATATAGATGTTGTAGATGAATCATGGCTAGACACCAAAAATGACAACATTGTGGATAACAATATCATTGATATTACCGATGACCCAGAAAAGGAAGTTACTAAAGATAAAGATGTCAATATTGCAAAGGCCACAATCGATGAGCAGGACAAAACAATTGACACTGCATAGGTGAACATACTAGGCAACATGATAATATTGATACAATCTATCAATATTCTACAAGAAAAGGAGAAGTTGCTTGAAAAGGATACTCCCGAGGATGCAGGGGAAGAGGAAAAGAAAGACAACACCAATTATCAAAAATACATCAAAGAAACTCAAACAGTAACCGACACTGATAAGGTTATAGGAGGAGATTCAATACAAGAAGATGCAGACACAAGACAGATGAATGCATAAACAAATAATGATGAAGCTAAAGACATCGATGAAGGAGATAAACCTAAAGATGGTACTCCAGAGGGAACTATCAAAGGTGCTACCGACAATGTGAAGGTGAATGTGGAGATGTCTAAAGACACCCGACAAGCTAATACTGATACACAACAGCAGCAAGAAGCACAACAGGTTACTTCATCAAGCACAACCAAGAAAGATGAGAAATTGGCAATGGTTTTACATTCAAGTGCTACATAAAAGAAGAAGAAGAAATATAAGAAGAATAAGTTGAAAGTCACCCTAGAAGAAATTATTGAAGTACAAAAATGTGACCCAACTACACTAGATTTTGAAGCATTCCAAGAATACGGTGAAATATGCCAAAGGCATTACAAGAGAAGCTGAAGAAACAACATCGAGACTCAATGGTACTAACAACAACTAGGGACATCTTGCACTAGATTGTACCCAATGTTGATATTGATCAGACCAAGCCAATTCTTGTTCAATTAGCCACTCTCACTAAAGGAATAACAACTCAAAATATTGATACAGAGAAGGCAATTGAAGAGAGAGGAGAACATAAGTACCAGTAGAAGCTCATTCAAAACATCAACCAAGAAGTGGCAGTCAATAAGGTAAAGCTATCAAAATTTATTAATGAATTAGATCCAATTATAACTCAAGCTATAACCTTAATTCAACAACCGAGAACATTAGACAAGTTCACTAAAGAGAGTAGTGACAACATAGCAAAGTTAGACATAGATCTAGCTAACAGTGCTAATAGCTTAACCACCGATGCAGACAATGCAATTAAGTTTCATTATGAGAAGATCATTGAGATAAAAAGGTTAAGGAAAGAACTGTGGGAAGTAGAGACACACTTTAGGGAATAATTCACTGAGCTCCAAGATCAACTTCTACTGAACCTTACATTGCTCCAACAGCACATAAGTTCAGCATGGCAATTGATAGCAACTCCTGAGATGTCTGTAGCAGACAACATCTATGCCATGCACTCGAAGATCAAACTTGAGCACATGGATCTAGAGAACTTAAAAGAACAATGGGAGAAAATGATGGAAGACATGAAGTATTCACACTCCCACATTTTTGATAAACTATAAGGTATAGACCTTTTCCCTTAATATCAAAAAAGGGGGAAAATGATATGTGTATTCATTCATTCAGATGGGCAAATGGAGATTCTGTATATGTATATTCATAAGGGGAAAATGATATATATTCAAATGGAAAATGATATGCATATGTATTTACAAAAGGAAAGATATCATATGTATAGATATATTGGCATATACATAGGGGGAGTCATTAAATTACTAAGGATTATATATGTTGTAGATACATAACATTTTGTTAGTATTTTGCAAATATCATTTTTTTATACTATTGTCAAAGGGGGAGATTGATGACATTAATTTTCCATTAGTATGAAAAAAACACTTTCAGTAAGCATACATTGAAAGAGAAAACAAAGAGCAAACCAAAAATCAGATACAAAGAGATCACCGAATTGACTGAGTACAAAGAGAACTGACGACACAACTTTGTGTGTACACCAAAATTACAAAGAAGAAAGATAAAGAGGAACCCAATAGAGGAAACCAAAATCTAGAATAACGTGCAAACCAAAGATTCAATTAAAGGGAAACTGAGAGAACAAAACTGAAATATAGTCAACTAATTACAAAAGCATAACCAACCATCAAGAACCGAGAATCAGTTGCAGCCTGCAAAAAGTGGATCAGACTTCCACGTCAGATAAAGCAACCTTATTCTATTTATAGGATATTGATTTGTTTTAAATCCATTTCTTTAGGGACAAGAAAAATGAATGTAAGTGCTTTAATCAGTCTAACTTATTTAAAACACATAGACTAGGAGATCAAGGTACAAGTTGTAAACTTGATCTTAGAGTTAACATTGTTTTTCATGAAACTTAATGATGTCAATCCATCTTATAAATAGATGATGCAATCATTCATTAAAAATGGATGTGAATATAGAGGAGAAGATGAATGAATCCTATGAGCACATCTATGGATCAGATTGAAAGTTTTAAGAACCAAAACAACAAAAGGTGAATTTGGTTAGCAAGAACCAAGAACAGAGGCTACTAAGAATCAGAGGTATTACTCAATCACAATTAGGTGATAATATCATTCATGTAAACCTAAATGGATCTCTATAAGAAATAGGAGATTGCATTTAGCAGTTCAATTTGTAATTTTCTATCATTCTAACAAGTGGAGCAAAGTATAAAAATCCTTTCAAGGAAGGTGGATTTAATAGTCCAGCTACAAATGTCTTAACTGAGTGCACACTTAACAGTGTTGCTAAAGCTCTTAACTGAGTAGACTTTAACAGGTCTCCATAGATACTCTTAACCAGGTAGATCATCATAAGTGATCAAATTGTAAGCCTTAACCAACCCCTTCCAATCTGCAGATAGTGAATATTTTGTGGGTGCCATCCCCACCACAGTTTTTACTTCCTAACAAGAGTTTTCAATGATATCATATCTAGTGTTATGTGTCAATTACTTTCATGAATCTTTCTATGAATTTTCACATGTATGTTAATTTTATGAATTGATATAACTCACATCAGGATAGTATAGATTAGATTGAATGGATATACGATTAATTACAAAGGTTAATTTATTAAAGGATACAAAATTTTTAGAGGTACTGATTCACCCCTCCCCTCTCAGTACACACTTCCCATTAATTCCAACAAATTTAAGCATTTAACATGAAAAATTAATTGTCTTAAAATAATGTATTAAACTATATTCTTATGTAGTAGTGGTTTATAGGATTAATAGTCATTTATTTAGTCATTTTTCTTTGTGTGACAAATTATTTAGTATTATTTTTTACGTAGCCAGAAAATTGGTCATTTATAAATGTGTTGTAAAAATGACTAGAATTTAAAGTCATTTTTACTTGTTGTGACTATACATTTTAGTCACCTTGTCATTTATTTTTTAAATGTCTACTAGTGGAGAAAAGGTTTTCATTGCTTCCTCATTTTTTTGTTTCTATTATGCATTGGAGATTTCTTAACTATGTGAGTATTGTTTTTTGGAACACTTCTAGGGATTTGATCATAGGCAAGACATAAAGTAGTGTGCTTTGTATTTAGTCTAGTGTATACATACCCTTGTTGCAAAAACATCTATCATTGATTGTTGAAAACCCTCAGTTACTGAAGAAAGATCATGACATTCTCTAAAATCATTGATGTAATGGATGAATCATGTTATATTTTCAAGAAGAGACTATGCAAATCAAGTACTATTGACAATGCTAGTGCATTTTTGCAAGTTATTTTGTATATATTTTTTTTAATTCATAATCAAGATCTAAACCACTACATTCTTGTCCCTATGGAGGAGTGTTGTCTTCTAAAGATGGAAAAATTTAGGAAGAATAATTTGTTAGAAATTTATTAGAATTTAAAACTTGAATACTCTTTCCCTCTAGGAGAAGAATAAGATGTTTGATGCCAATGTCCATGGTTTGGAAAAGAAGATATAACAAGAAATGAACTAAGAATAAATCATGGAGAGAACCTACGGTTGGATTCAATATGTTACTAGACTATGTGATATTGGAGATGTCCTACTTCTAAAGGCTAAAAAAAATGATGAAGTGATGCAATCAAATAGATAAAAAATTGAAAATAGGTCACGTACTTTAGATGGAATAAGAGATCTTGATATTGTCTACACTACTATGGGCATTGCATTCAAAATGTACTTCATTAACAAAGAGTTTACTACTACTACTATTGCCACTCATATGACATATCTGATGGTGAAAAAAGGGAAAGACTTTGATTTGTGTAATATATTAAGACTACAACTAATTTGGATTTTGTAAAGGAAAAGGAATCAAGTCATCCATTGTGTTATGGCTCTCCCATTATCTCTCTCATGTTATATTATCTAAAAGAACTTCTTGGTAAACAAGATATTGTGTGGGATAAGAATAATTTTTTTTGGAACAAAAATTAAGGACCATACGCTAAGTTGTGCAAGTAGTGAAGAATGCGATTATGCCTTTTTGTGATTTCATGACAAGTTTTCAAAAGAAAATGTGTAGTATATAGAGGATTCCTAAATAAATTGTATAGATTTATATGAAAGGTAACCCATTTATGGTTGATAAAGATTATCGCAACATAGAATTTGTTATTCATAGAGCTTGTTGGACATGCAAGTTACCATATGAGATCTATAGAACTTATTTTTCAACATACCAAATAAATGAGAGGGGGGGGGTGAATGAGTTGTTCCCACACACTTTAAGAAACTTTTTATCTATCAGTAAAGTATTAAATAACATCAATAACAAGTTTGATCTATCAGTTAAGTAATTAAACATTTATAGAAAAAGTAAACATGAAAACATAGGAACACTGACACAGAGAACACCAAGTTTTATGTGGAAAACTCAAACTGGGAAAAAAAAAGGAGAAGCTAATTCTCATGAAATGAAAACACTTGTTAGAGTGACACCGCTTAAGGTAATTTTTACAAAGTCTCACTACCAATTGTACTTACTATAGGTAGGCTCACTATTGGTCAATCTAACTACCCTATGAATAGGATCATTGCCAATATAAAGAGGCTCACTTACAAATTATATGAAGAGAGATTGAATCTACCACTGAGATCACTATCAAAAAATTATACCATGCACACAATAAATACACAGATCTCCTAAAATAGATTTAAAATCACTTCACATACAAGCAACACAAAATCCACACAAATAAAAAAAATTGTCACTCTTCTTATAATGTTTGATGTCATTGACTATCTCGGCCATAAAAATTTGAAATAGGCCACACCAAGACATTCCTGCAGTGGTAAGGAATTAAATGTGGACCACCTCAACCAATAAAACTCGCCTTGTATATGCCAACATGTAACACCTTCTCCAAATCCATCAGTTCCAATAGTCATGATGAACATGCTACATAATAACTGTTGGGACTAAAACACACACAAAAGACATTCCAAATAGGATCAAATGCAAAAAACTGATCTACCATATATTGCACATAATATGGAAGCAATAAAAAATGATAAGGGTATATATATGGAGCACAACTTTCCATGAACACTTGTACTAACACACATACTATCGGTACAACTACCGATACCACCAAGAGTATTGATACACACTAATCGATATAACCAAAACATAAAATTCTATAGGATATGTTGACATCAATGACAATCATTAATGAAAAAAACATGAATAACATCACATTAAGATTCTATTAATCTCACCCTTTTTCATTTATTGAAACAGTCATCAATAAAACAAAAAACAACATAAAAATGATATTAGCATTAAGGTTCACTATTCTCCAAAGTTCTCTAACATTATCCCACTTTGAAAAAAAATGAAAAGGGAAAAGGGAAAGATCCCGCTGAGAAATTTACTTTGCTCCCCCTGAGATGTATCCTACATGCACTAATCGAGAAAAGAATAATCTTGCAAATCGTTGGACCAATGCACATTCTAGTACATTTAGTGAACATTAAGAAGGGGTAGAATGCCTAGGTTCTCTCTCAAATACTCAAAAGTATCCTTTCAAAAATGTTTTATGAATATATATTTTTATATTTTCCTTTGTGGATAGAGATAAATGTATTCTAATGTATATTATCATGTATGTATGATTCTTCCTTGGACTACTGATACTTTTTTCAAGTGTGCAGGTAAATAAACCATGGATTTCAAACTGGGAAAACAAGATTGGATTAATTTTAAAATCCTTGTTAAGTCAAGGTTAACCCTAAAGAGGGAAATAACCTCATTGTAATATTATATATGTTTGTAATTATGATTATGCATGTTTGTAAATTTAATTTATTCAATTTATGTGAATTACAACTAGGCATGCCATTGTGTCAATGTAATGTACTTTGTGATGCCAATTTGCACATGTATTTGTGAGTTGGCATGCCCATGGGGTTAGGGAGGTTAAGGTTTCACCCTAGGTTACCTTGTAGTGTTCCCATTTAGTGTTACTTGATTTGGAAGCCTAAATCAAGAGTCCCATCATAGAATTTTGTGGGTTAACTCTTAGTGAGTTTTAGAGGGGTTAAAATGAGCCCAAGGGGGTAGTTAAGGTTAAAAATAACTAGTTGGATAGGGTATTCTATGGGTTAGGGGTTAATATTTGATTATTAAAGTGTATTAATCATATTTATGACCCATCAAAAGTACCATTCTTGAAAACTGGCAAGAATTGGGAAGAGGGAAGACCGTCTCTTTCTTCAAGATAGTGGGTCCTCTTTTCATGCTTGAGAAGGGACAAGTGTTAGGTAAGGTGACTCATGTCACCTCACATCTTGTTGGGAAGAGGTAAGAGTTTTCTAGGGAGCCTTTTTAGGGGACATTGCGAGGAGAATTGGGGTTTATTTTCCACTCTCCATTTTTGGGAGACTTCTAGTTGAATTTGAAAGACTTGCTAGTTTTGGAGGTAAGAGAAGAAAAGCTAAGGAAAGAAAAGATAAGGGAAGGAAGCAGTCTCATCTCAAATTCATAGCCATTCCTAGGTGAAAGGTTGGTTCTATAAAACCATGTGTGGTCTCTTTTTATTTATTGTTTTTTTTTTTTAACTTGAATGAATTTAGTGACTTGTGAAACCATCTTGTGTAAATGGTGATCTTTTTGTGAAAGTGTATGATGTGAATTTTTTTATTGCTATCCTTGTCTTCTTATTTTATGTTTTCTCATGTTTCATGGGAGTGAATGGTCAAACTCACCCTTGGGAGGGAAGAGAGCCATTGTGGGTGAAGGGCTTAGTTGGGAAAGCCATTGTAGTGTAGAGTCTCTTCTTGGGAAGAAGAGGGACATTACATGGATGTTATGGGATCCATGTGCCAATTCTTTTGTTATTTACTCATGGGGTGATAAGAGTTTATGGATGTGATATGTGGAGTTTGGTGATAGTAAAATCCTTGGGAAGGCATATGAAATAAGCTCAATTGTGTTGTATTTATTTTGGCATTATCCTACTTGGTTGTTTCCAGCTTCACCTCTTTAATGAATCCAAGGTGACCCAAATGTGTAAAAGCTTGGGAGGGTGTTTCTGTTTTGGAGCTTGTATGAATGTATTGTGGATTTCTTGAGTGTTACCCAATCCACTCATGTTTTCCCCTATCTCGGGGGTGGTCTCTTAGAGATCTAGGATTGGAGGTGAACTCCCATGGTTTATTCAAGACCCTTTTTTATTTGCAGGTTTGTGGTTGTCTCACACTTCATAGGAGATGTTGTGAAGCTAGGAAAAGAAGATGGTGTTCCTTAACTTAATACATTGTGTAAATGTAATGTTTATTTCAAGCCCATGAGGGTAAACCCTTGTATTATTATGTCTCAATAGGTGAAGGAATTCTATTTAAATATTTAAAGACATTTATTGAAAGTTACTATTTGTTTGCTTTAAAAGAGAAGAGAAATGAAAAGATTTTAAGTTTATTATGCCCATAAATCTTTTCTAAAATTTCTTATGTTAAAATTTTACATATTATAAATCATGTTTCTCATGTCAAAAATCCCCTTTAATTTTGTTTTTCCTTGATTATACAAACACACAAAAAAAGCATGAAATAGGTTTTATACATGTAGATTTAATTATGTTTATTTAATACGATTAGTACTAGAATTTAAAATATCCTCTTACACAACTATTCTGCATTTTTGTTTTACTTTAGAAGAAGACTACCTGGGTATTTAATTCTTTTTGCTTAGAAAAATATTACACATGTTCCCATCTAGTTACATAAATAGTCTATAGATTTCTAATATTTTCCAGGAAGTATGTACATGAATGTTTATCTATATATACCAAGAAACCCATTTTATTATTAAGAAGAACTGTAATGATGAAACATCAAAATAAATACATATATTAACATATGGCTAAATTTTGATTACATCTTTCAATATTATATGACAATGTTTATAACAACACAATCAAATGATAATATTTTTTTACAAGATTCTAGATATAAGTAGTAGACTCATGTTTGGATGTGACACATTTTTTTGTAATTTTTTTTCAAGTAAATAATTAATTATCATTTTGCTACTACAAATTTTTGAGAATATAATAAATATCGTGTCTAACCACCTTAACTTAGTCTAAAATTCATCAAATTAAATTTTTTTTTAGTTTTTAATTGTAGGAGGAAAAGCATAGAATGTGACTCATATTTTGGATTTCAAAAATGTTATCTCGTTTGAAAGTTATAGCTATTTTTCAAACAGTCTATTAATCAGGACTAAAAAGATAAGAAGTAGGCGTATGTCTGACCACCTTATACACAATCAAATGATAATATTTTTTTACTAGATTCTAGATATAAGTAGTAGATTAATGTCCGGATGTGACGCATATTTTTTGTAATTTTTTTTTGAGTAAATAATTAATTATGATTTTTCTTCTACAACTTTTCCAGAATATAAAAAATCTCGTGTCTGACCACCTTAACTTAGTCTAAACTTCATTAAATTGAATTTTTTTGTTTTATTTCTTGTAGTAGACGAAGCATAGAATGTGACACATGTTTCAGATTTAAAAAATGATATACCATTTGAAAGTTATAGCTATTTTTCAATCAGTATACCAATCAGGACTTCTTTTTCACATCGCCACTTTTTGGCATACCATGATCCTGCACATACCCTATATATATACCTTAACTTAGTCTAAAATTCATCAAATTAATTTTTTTTTTAATTTTTAATTGTAGCAGGAAAAGCATAGAATGTGACTCATATTTTGGATTTCAAAAATGTTATCTCGTTTGAAAGTTATAGCTATTTTTTAACCAGTCTATTAATTAGGACTAAAAAGATAAGAAGTAGGCGTATGTCTGACAACCTTAAACACAATCAAATGATAATATTTTTTTACTAGATTCAAGATATAAGTAGTAGATTAATGTCTAGATGTGACACATATTTTTTGTAATTTATTTCCAAATAAATAATTAATTATGATTTTTCTTCTACAACTTTTCCAGAATATAAAAAATCTCATGTCTGACCACCTTAACTTAGTCTAAACTTCATTAAATTGAATTTTTTTGTTTTATTTCTTGTAGTAGACGAAGCATAGAATGTGACACATGTTTTAGATTTAAAAAATGATATACCATGTGAAAGTTATAGCTATTTTTCAATCAGTATACCAATCAGGACTTCTTTTTCACATCGCCAC